>JBBMKA010000020.1:10247054-10272649 GCA_037833695.1 Sechiopsis laciniata | reverse complement strand
TTATGCTTGCTGTTTTTCATTAGGAACACAAGAGAGGGAATAATTGATCCTATTAGAATAGTGTTTATTCCCAACAATAAAGGGGTAGGGTAAATGCTTTTCACTAAAATAAGAGGGTTTTAAATGCTTTCACTAAAATAGAACCAAATACCAAAACGTTTGTGTTTAGGATCTCTAATTTCAAACGTTTAAACTTCATTAAAAATGGTTCAACAATAATCGAATGGCATCGTAGCTTGATAGTTAAGAGGTTAAACTATAATTTAGTTTGATATTTTTGGTTTCAAGATAGAATCCTAATAGGTACATTTAAAAAAAAAAAAAAAAAAGTTCAACAATAATAATATTAATATAAGAGAAACAAAAGACTAATATTAATAAAATAATGAATGGTAATGATTATAATAATGAATATGATTTAAGTAAAAAATAATGATGTGATGTATAAAAAATTATTGTTGGAGAGTGAAAAAAAAAGTTAGGAAGAAAATAAAAAAAGTGACTTTTAAAAAACGTAAGAGAGAATCCACTCCTTCCCTTCCTCTTTGACTTAGTGAATAGAGTGAAGGATAATGATTCTCGATGACCCATACGCAGTGAATCATTTTCATTCTCTTCCTAAACACCTCCTTAATCATTACCATTCCTCCCAAACATACCCCAAAGGTGAATGGATTATAATTTTCTTTTAATTTAAAACTAGGCACAAAAGAGAAGTTTTTTTTATTTGTTATTATTTATGAAAATCACCCAATATAAGTTAATACTGTTTATTTGATCATTCAAAATTTCCACCAACCGAGTTAGAACTAAAGAGAGAAAAGACAAAATATTAAACAGTGTTTTTATGTATAAAAAAAGAGAGAGAAAGAGCATTAAAATTGGAAAAATATTAAAAGACTTTTCTTCTTAACTTTTTCCAGGTTTGTATCTTTCTTCAATATGGAAATACGTGGTTTATGTGTAAAATATTTGCCTCACAAATTCCAGATATCGAAAGATTCGGGAAAAAATTAAAATTTTACTAAAAGTAGTTTATAAATTAATATATGAGCTGACACAGTTAATTTGGTATTTATTTCAATTTCACAATCACAAGTTTAAGTCTCAAATTAATATTTAACTTACATATTAATTTAAAGTAATTGTGCATCTAAGTAGGGTTTTTGTTCCCCTCTCACAACTTATTAAAACTTAATTGAAAATTTTAAATCTAATTATTAATATTATTAAAAAGATGTTAGATAAAATTATCTTTAAATTTGAAGTAAAAATAATGACTTTAAATTTATGACATGGAGCAAATTTAAGATTATTATTATTTTTATTTTTTTAAAAAATTATAGTAACTAAAAATACATATTGAAAATTCTCCAAACCAAAATAAAAGAAACCAAAAGATTGATTTCGAAATTCCATAAACTCCAAATAATAATTTCATAATCTCCAGGATTTTGTTGATAAATCTATTAATGCTCACATTTCTCTTAATGCAGGTTTTCCTAGCAAGAGCCTCCTGATAAGGAGAAATGGTTGCCTCCTCCGTGAGGGGTGTGGAAACTAAATGTCGATGCCTCGTTTAGTCCTGTTTCTAGAGAAGGAAGTGTTGGCAGGCCGTCCAAAGATTGTAGGTTGGAAATCAGACTGTTAACAATATTATTGTTGATATTAAACTTTTAATAGACATTTTAAGCATGGTAAGTCTTGCTCATTGTATTAAGCTTAGTAACAAGGTGGCTGATCTTTTAACTAAGCATAGAACTGTTGATTATTTTTGTTGGAAGGCTCTCATTCTTTCTGTTGAGAATGAGCATATTTTTTAGAGGGAGAATCTCCCCGACATTGGATCCGCTTTGGATGCTGATTGTATTAATTTGGTTGTTAGTTAATGATTTTTGTGGTTTTCAAAAAAAAAAAAGAAACCAAAAGATTGAAAAGTATAGGGGGTTAAAATGGTATTTTAACCCATAAATGATATTTTACCAATATATTTCTTCTTTTTCTTTCTCCTCCTCCTATATAATCCCCTTCTCCCCTCCCACTTTGAATCACAACTCAGAATTTCCTTTCTTTCTAAAAATCCTCTTCTCTTAGTTTTCTTTTTCGCCTCAAGTTCTTCATTTTTGGCTTTAAACTTCTTTTGTTGATTGATTGTTAATATACATTTGTAAGTCAACCATAGTTAAAAGTTAACCATATTTAGTTAGTTGTCTATCTTATCCTTATATGATTATATTTTAACCATGGTTATGACTTACTTCACCATAGTAAATCAATATAAAAACTGATCGATCTTTTTTATTTTTATTTTAATTTTATTTTTTTATTTTAAACTTTATGTCTTCTATTTGATCTTAGGATTTCTGTTCTACTTTGTTTTTAGTATGGTAAAAGTTTGATTTGAAGTTCACCAGTTTTATTTCGTTACGATAGTTTTATCAGTTTTTTTAGTCTTAAATTTCACTTTTGATAATGTTTGTTTTCCATATACTTCAGTTTGGAGCAAGGGGAATGATAATGATTAAGAGAAAAACGGTAATGAGGAGGAAAATGATTATGGAGTAATGGTTATTTGTGTTTGAGGCGAATGTAATGATTATGAGGAGAATAATTATTTGCGTTTGAAATAGAGATAATGATTATGAGAAAAATAAATTAATGAATATGATGTGAGTATGTGATGTATGAAAAGTTGTTGGGGGAGAGAATTAAAAATAGTTAGAGAGAGAATAAAAAAGTGATTTTTAAAAAATGTGATTACGTAGGAATGATTTTCGATGGTCCAAACACGGAAAATCATCCCATTCGCATTCTCTCCCTTATTCTTAGTAGCCCAAACAATCCGAAAGTTATATTTTCCTTTTTGAATACAAGGTTATATTTTCCTTTGAAAGGTAGTTTTTTAGCGCAATAAATGTTAGGAGATATGAACTATGAAGTTGAGAGTTATATTCTTACTTTGAAATTGCCTGTTTAAGTTAAATTTTTTCTTTATGTACATTTTTTTTAATTATCTGTTTAAATTCTCTGCTCTAAAACTTGATAATTATTTATATATTTCGTTTAAATAGATATTAAACTTGTTATTTAAGTATCAAATAAACTGCATGCTTAAAATTGTGGAACCACACAAAGCAATTTAGCTCATTTGTTTTTTGTTTATGTTTTTTTTTAACCCACAAAAATTCAATTAAAGTTGAATAGTTAGTTCAAAATAATCCATATTTGTTTCAAGCTTAGAGACCGATAAATACAGCTTTTTTTCTTTTAAAAAAAAAACTATTATTTTTTAAGAACTTACTAACCTTGAAACTTTTTTTCTTTTTAAATTCTAGTTTCTAATTGCTTACTTACTAACTTTATTTTTCTCTGTTATTATTATAAGAGTAGTGAGGGTATTTATTTCGAAATGATATTATTATTCATATGATAATCTAAACAAACCAAATTGTTCATAGATAATAACTTTAAAATATATTATTATTTCAAAGAAAATATGGAAACGGTAACTATTTTGACATAATAATATTGTCCTTGTATGATTAGTTAGGATTTAATATTTCCCTTTTCAAATTTCTTAAATTTTGTTTATATTGGATGCATCATCTTCGGTTTTCATTATGTAATGCAATTGAATATTACTAATAGTAGCATTCTATTATACTCCTTTACAAATATTACAATACTAGCCAAAATAGCAATTGCCCAGCAACAATTGCATTACAGAATAAAAAAAGAAAATTATGCATTTTAGCTCAGTTGGTTTTTTGTTTTTGTTTTGTTTTTTTAGGTTTTTTATTGCTCCATATTAACTCTAAAAAAAAAAATTGAGAAATATTATCCACCTATCATCATTCAATATAATTTTTAGAGCAAACTTCTGTAAGGGTAATATTAAGTATATTGAAAATACTTACCACTATTTTACACCACATTTTTTTATTATTTTTTTTAAAAATTGATTTTAATTAATGGAGACAAAAACGTTAAAGTGTAGAATTTTGTAGTCCAAAATGGTGATAAATATTCTCAAATACTTATCTACTTTTAGGTAAGTATTACTCTAATTTTTAAGTCTTATCGAGACATTTGATAGGAAATCATTAAGTAAAGTCATCGAAATTTCAAATATAATAAAGTATCAAAATAATATTTAGTCCAAATTTTGTAATATTATTGCATTGTTAGATGCTTTGTTCCCAACATTTTAAGTTTCCTTTATCACTTATATGTACTTTTGAGTTTTTATCAAGTTAATAACTAATAATTCTTACCAGAAAAAGAAATGAAAAATCCACATTGTTTTCTAGCTTAGAGAACGATAAAAAATCAAGTACTTGCCAATTTCGAAACTTTGTTTTTCTTTTTTGATTTTTAGTTTCTGAGAACTTGCTTGCTTAATTTATCTTCTCTTTTATTATTTTAAGAGTAAGAGATTCAAATTAAAAAATATATATATATATAAAATGAGATTTTATGAATTTCATATTTCAATGAAATAATGTGCTAATGAAACTTTATAGATAATGGAACTTTATATATGTGTATTTGAAGGAAAAATGTGTGTATTTATGTTGGAAAGTACTTTCTCTGTTCTGTAATTATTATGACACTATATTGATATAGTATGATTAGTTAGGAGATTGATCTTTTCTTTTCCAACATTTTTAGTTTATTATTTTCGGTTTTCATTATGTTTTGCAATTGTTATTGAGCAATTGCTATTTGTACCAATTGAATATAACTATGGTAGTTTTTATTATACTCTACAAATATTACAATGATACCCAAAATAGCAATGGCCAGCAATGGCCCAACAACAATTGCAATAAAGAATAAAAAAAGAAAATAATGCATAAATTATTAAGAAATATTTGATGTACAAAATATTAAGAGAGTGCACGAAAGCAACTTTATTTCAATTCACTAATTTAAATTTATTTTTTTCTATGAATACAAAATTTTATATATATATATATATATGTAAGGAGAAAAACATGAAATGTATAGAATGATCACAAAACAATCCATCTTTTTTTTTTTGATGTCCGTGATTGTTCGGGTCAGCTTTCGCACACCTCGACTAATGTCATAGAACATACCGCCTAACTCTACAATATTTTGATGCCAAAGAAACCCGTAGAAAAAGAAACCCCGTAGAATGATCACAAACAATCCATCATACAACCCGGTCTTAATATTGATAATTAGATTGGTACTATTATTCCTAATAACTTCATAGCCAAATTGAAAATAGTTGCATTTAAAGTTGTGCCAGACAAAAGTTTTTTTTTTGAGTTAGTGATGTTGAGGTTGAGGGATTTGAACTTACCAGCTCCATCGAGTATACACTAATGCATTGGAAAAGATTATATCTCCCCTACCTTTCCTATTTATAAAGGAAAATTAGATAAAGTCATGCAAAGATTATATGTTGATATTTTTAATTATTGAAGCAAATAAATTAAAGGGTAAATTATAAATATGTTGGTTAAAGTTAGAATTTAGTCCATATTATTCAAAATTATAATTTAGTCCATATAGTTCAAATTATAATTTAATCTTTATTGTTTGAAGAAAGTTAGAATTTAGTCTATATGCTTAGAATATAATTTGATAAAATCTAAAAAATAGTATTATCGTTTATAATCGTTAGCAAATTGAGCAAGTAAAAGTTAGTATTTATGATCGTGTCACTTTAATAATTGATTGAACCAAACAATTGCATTGCATCATTTAAATATGAATTATTAGTTTCCATGTAAATAATTCTAACCGATTACGACAAAGATTTTAAAAGAAATCAAGTGAATCCTAATTAAACATGAATTGCAAGTTATCCCATTCACCTCAAATCTATGGATTAAAAAAAAAAACCTAAATTTGTAATCTATAACTTCATCCATAATTTGGCCTATATACCGATTTTTGAGATCGAACTCGTGACCATAGTATTGAATTAAATTACGATCAAACAATAAAACTATCATGCCACCGTCCTTTCAGCAAAACAAAAATATGTTTTTTAATTAATAGGTTTGGAGTTAGTATTGGTCCTTATTAAAATCAAATGCATTTATTTTTTATATTTCAATTATGCATAATTTTTATTTTCGGAATAACAAGATCATTGATAACATAATGGAAGGTTAACTATGATCATGGCAAAACTAATTTTAAATTCTAATAAATTATTTGTTTAAAAAATAATAATTCCTATATAAAGTTGGATTGTTTATAAAAGAAAAGAAAAGAGACCTCAGTTATATAAAACATTAGCCTTTAGGTGACATTTCATTTTCTCACGAATAGAAAAATAATAATAAACACAATTTTGATCATCCCAAAATTTCTACCAACCAATAAGAAAAAAACCCTTATTTTTTCTTTTAATAAAAAAAAAAAAAAAACCTTATTTCTAAACTGGATATGTACAAATATAACCAACCGAGGAAGAGAGAGAAACAGTATTATTACAAAATCTCATAGGAATAAGAGAAAAAATATACCAAAGATCCAAACTGTTTAAGAAATTTTGAAATTGAAAATATTTCCCATTGCTGAAAGGTTGTAACGTGTTGATTAATTGTAATTCAATTTAAATTTTAGAATTACAATCAATCTTAAAAATTGATATTTGACTATTATGACAACTATCAACACAATTTTCTATTGTAAATGTTATTTTATTTTTTTAATATTATTTAGAAAAATTGTACTTGATAAGTCAATTCTCACAAATGTAAACAAATTCTAGATTATTTGTATCAATAGTCATGAATAAATACTCATTAATACCGATGTACAATATTATAAATATTCATTAATATCTTATTACTTTTTTTTAATTGACCATATTTATAATTATTTTCTAGATACGACTAGTCTTCAAAGTTTTCCTATTATTTATTAAATTTGGTTCATATAATTTGAAAAAAGTTAAAATTTAGTGTTCAAAAATTAGAATTTAGTTCATATGATTTCAAAAACTAGAATTTAAAATATATAGTTCGAATAAAATTAAAATTTAGTCTCTCAAGTTTTAAAAATTAGAATTTTGTTCCAATGGTTTGATAAAATCTAAAAAATAGTTCTTGTCCTTTGTAATCATTGGGAATTATTGATACGTAACTGATATTAATTTTTTGTCTATTCAGTCATTGTTCACACTGTTATTATTAATACATGAATAACTAATTTTTATGTATTCACTTAACTAACGATTAAAAACGATAATGAATCTTAAAAAAAATGATAGGAACTATTTCTTAAATTTTGTCAAATCAGATACACTAATTCTAATTTTTAAAATGATAGAAACTATATTCAATTCTAATTTTTAAGATCATACGAAAAACTAAAACTTTTCTTTTAAAATACAACAACCAAATTTTTAATTTATCCAATTTATTTTGATAACTGGGCTCAGCTGGAAGTTGGGTATGGGCCGAAGCACCAAACCTTCCTGCTTGTTCTTCTCACATGGCAGAGGAGAGAGAAAGAAGAGAGAGAAAGCGAGGGATTAGCATTCAAAGTGAGAGAGAGAGAGAGAGAACTTCATCAAAGGTGAAGGAGCCTTCAATTCCAACACCGGTTTTCAAGCTTATTTTCTCTCTCATTTCGCCATTTTTAATGCTCTTCATCTCCCAATCTGTCCCTTGTTTTCTCTTTGCTTCACTGTTTCGATCTACATTCTTCACTTTCGACTTCTTTTGATTGAACCCTTTTGGTCAATTTTTCTACCCTTTTTGTTAGATCTGTGTTCCGTGCTCTCTTTGATTCGTTCTGCCTGTTTTTGATCGTGAAATAGCGGCTTCGAAATGGGATCTGTTTGCTGAGAGGTAATGTGTTTTTGTTTCATTACAATGGTGGAGTAATTGGGTTTTGTTTTGTGGTTTCGTTTATTGACTGATGGATGGACAATTTGAGGTTTGGAATGTGGGTTTGTAGAGGTTGGATTTTGGGTGAAATTTGTGTTGGAATAGGGAAAGTTTTGGTGGGGTTTTGTTATTTTGATGGACTGCCACTGCATTGCTTGCTATTTTTGCTATTTTTTGGTCTTTTCTATTGGTGAATTTGGGTTGCTTTATTTGATGCTAAATTGTTGTTTGATGGAAAGAATTAGAAATGTGTAGTTCTGTTTCTGTCGTTGTAAGATTAGGGTTTCATGGATGGCGCATTGGAAGAAGAAATTTGGGTGTTTATAGGTCTCTTCATCTAATTTTTCATTTGTTGTTTGATTGTTCTGTTGGGTATAATGTGTGAGAAATTCTGGGAAATTTTTGGTTATAACCCATCATAATTGAACTATTATTGAGGGGTCGAGTAACTTAGACGTGATGGATTTAATCCACGGTCACCATCTATCTAGGAATTAATGTCTTACAAGTTTCCTTAACAATAGCTAAGTTGAGGTTAAGCTGAGCCCGACACTCACGAAAATAAAAAAGAACCATGATATGTTATTTTTCACTGTTTAGCTCCAATGGCATCATGTACAATCTAGTAACTTGAGGTTACATGCGTGAATCTCTTTCCCCAAATGTTGTTGAATCCAAATAATAATAGTAATGGCTGCTGTGTCCAGGCTTTTTGTAGATTAGAAGATGGAGGTTGAGAAGAAACGCTCCAAAGGAGGCTTTCTTAACTTATTTGATTGGAATGGCAAATCTCGGAAAATGCTGTTCTCAAGCAATCATGAGTTATCTGGTATATAATACTTTTTTGTTTATGCTATTTCAGGGTTCTTTGTTTTTTCATATCCTTAGAATGATATGAATTAAATGAGTATTGAAGAAACTTTTTTCTTTTGAGCATGATAATTTACTTATTTGGTATTTCGATTTCTCCTATTTTGGGAAAATTAGGATTGAAGCAAGGAAAAGAAAATGTTGACAACTTGTCAAAATCACAGCTCTTTCAGGTGAGAACTGCTTGTCATATACATTTTTTCTTTGATTCTTGGCGTTTCTGTTTTTTTTTTTTCTCTTGCTTTCATCCTGTTTTCTGAATGATTCCCTATCTGCAGTTAGAGGCAAGTGAAGATGGAGCAAGTTCTAGTTATAAATTAAGTGGTGATTGGAATTTTGCTTTGACCAAAACCAGTGAAGAAAAATGTGGGGGCCGAGTCCCGAGCGTAGTTGCGAGACTTATGGGGTTAGATTCATTGCCCTCTAACGTATCCGAGCCATGTTCTACCCCATTTATAGAATCCCGCTCTGTCGGGGCGTCTCATCATGATAACAGTACTGGAGTATGGAACTGTAATTCTATGGATTATATTGATATGCCCAACAAACTGGATAGGTTTTCTGGGAATCTGCTAGACTTTAGTGCGCAAAAAGTACTGAAGAGTCCAATCGAGAGATTTCAAACTGAAGTATTGCCTCGCAAGTCTGCTAAATCTATACCTATAACCCATCATAAGTTATTGTCTCCTATCAAGAACCCTGGATTTACTCCAACAATGAACACAGGTTACCTAATGGAGGCAGCTACCAAGATAATTGAGGCAAGTCCCAGGAAACCTGTGAAGAGTAAAATGACATCTGTTAACAATTCTTCAGTACCTTTGAGAATCCGGGATTTGAAAGAGAGAGCGGAAACTGCACGCAAGTCATCGGGAATTGAAAGATCAACAGAAAATTACATTGGAAAGAATAGAAAAGGAAAGGCTAGTGAAAGGAACTTTAATGGATCTGAACAACTTCTAGGGTCCAGGACAGAGTATACTGGAAGTAATTCCAATGCTTCAAAAGATAAAGGAAGACCAGTTTCTCTTGCAGTTCAAGCAAGGGCCAATCTTCAGAGTAAAGGGGACTCAACTTCTTGTAGTGACAGGGTGGCTTTGATGGATCGGAAAGATCGTAATGAAATCAAAACAAGCCAGCCCAGTGTGCAAAAAACTATGCAGAAGAGAACCATGAAGAGGAATAACAATGTTCTTGCACTAAACAATCAGAAACAGAATTCTCTACCCAACAAAGAAAAATTGCCTTCAAAACCTCCAATCTTGAATCACTCTGTCAAAAGGACTCCGTCAGCTAATTGTCACATACGTTCTAACAAAACTGTAAATAAGGTTGTTATCAACTCCGAAGTTGAATCGAAAACCACACGCACAAGAGAAACTGACGCCAAAAAAGAATTTGCATCTTCCAAGAGAAATGCTGCCTCAAGGAAGAAAAGGCCTGTCAGTCAGGATGTTAGTAGTGAAGGAAGTTCTGTATCTAATTCTTTGATCCACAATGGTGAGAGATCCATCAAATATAATATCGCGGTGGATGATCCGATGAGCTGTGACGAAAACAGGAAGCTGGGAATGGACATTGTTTCTTTTACATTCACATCTCCACTGAAGAAATCTATTTCTGAACCGCTCTCAGACGAGGCTGTAAAAGTTAAACACAGCTTGGTCTTTGATTCTTGTAGTGAGAATGATTATTTGATGAACTTATCATCATTTTCACCCAATCTAAACGTCATAAATGGTGATGCTTTAAGTGTTCTGTTGGAGCAAAAACTTCAGGAACTGACATGTAGGGTCGAGTCCTCTCAATCAAATGTAGCAAGAGAAGGCACTTTTGCTTGTTCTGGTTCCAATTCTCAAAACGTTTTTGCAACTTCAGAATGTGCTGAAAAAGAAAATGACACAAGCTGCCAATATTCAGATAGTCCTCGTGATTGCGACCACTTGTCAACCGATAGCAATGAACTGATTATAGACAGATGGCAGCAGGTTTGCTTCTTGCCATTGCATCTCTCACCTCTTCATCATATTCTGATGCTGAATTCGAGTCTTAGTGATCTCACTGTTGTTCAGTACCTCTTTCTATATAGCTAAACTTTTCCATGTTTCAGGGAGTTGAAGAAATCAAAGAACCCGATGATAGTAACAACACCGAAATGGTTACCATGAGCGAATCTTCAGTTGATTATGAGTTTTCCCCTGATGATGAAAATAGCATCCATGGTAAATATCTCTCTCTTTCTCTGGGGATCCTTTTGAATTATATGAAGAATTCTCTGAAAAGTTTGTGTCACAAACAAATTTTACCCCAAAATTTAGCAGGAAAACTGCATATAGTTTTCAGATGTAGTTTAAATGCAGGGTATAAATTAGTTTCTAGTTTTCTTTTTCATCTTAACATCTTGGAAAAGCATTCGAACTTGCATCATACTGGAGAAAGGATGAAAATTAATTCAATGGGGCTGCCAGCTGCGATATGGATACCCCCTCTTAATCATTGGGTCATGGGTGTCGGGTTAAATTACAGTTTTTAAACTCTCTCGTCCATGCAAAAGGGCCTTAAGAAATCAAAAGGTTGTGGCATGTGGGTTCCATCCAGGATGGTCATCTATCTAGGAATTAATTTCTTTCGATTTTCTTGACATCCATGTATGGTAGGATAAAAATAGACGATATATCCCGTGAGAATAGTCGAGGTGCACTTAAACTGGCCTAAACTCATGAATATAAAAAAAGAACTCTCTCGTCTTCAATGCTATAAAATCACCAGTTGCATTCTTTCAACCTCTTCAAATAATTCCTCAAAAACGAGAAAAGAAGCAAAATGAGAGGATATGACATCCTAGTTACCAAAATCTGCTGGTATTGATTCCTCTTTTTTTTTTCTGTTTTCAGCCAGCAGGTTGTCTTCAATTCAACAGGGTGACACAATCAAGTTAGGCCCAACAAATCTCTTCCCAAGAATGCTTGGTGAGACACCGGAATTCAACTCCGCATCAACCATCGACGACGGAGACAAATTTGGAACTCTGTCACCTACGAAGATGAGTCCAATAAACATCAATAGATCAGATGACTGGGAACTACGGTATGTAAGGGAAGTCCTAACCAAAGCTGAGCTAGCATTTGAAAACTTTACATTAGGTGTTGCCCCAATGGTCATCACTCCCAGTCTCTACAACAATCTAGAGATTGAAGAAAACATCAAGGACAGTGGTGGACCGGAACATTTCAAGCTCGAACGGAAGGTTCTGTTCGACTGCGTAAACGAATGTTTGGAATTAAAGGCGAATCAAATAGTAGTTGGAAGCTCAAAAACATGGGTTCCATGGACAAAACTGTTTGAAAATGGTAGTTTAGAAGAGGATATATGGAAGGAGATTGAGAGTTGGAAAAGCATGGAAGAATGGATGGTGGATGAACTTGTGGACAATGATATGAGCACCCAACATGGAAAATGGCTAAACTTTGAGCAAGAGGCAAATGAAGAGGGGGCTGAGATTGAAAAGGGGATATTAACTTGTTTAGTTGATGAATTGGTTAGTGACTTTCTAATCTTTGGATGAGATGGTTAATTAATTAATCTCTTTTTCTTTTTGGTTGAAAACATAGCTTATTGATGATGTAAAGTGTTCAGAAGATTAGTTTCTTTTTATGATTCTTTTTATTTTTCTTTTCCTTATGGGAAAAGAAAACTTGTCATACTGATTGTCCTCCATGTAGTGTAGAGCTGGTGGTTGTGGGACTAATGGATTGCCAGACAAATATTGCAGAGGAAGCTCTGATCTCTGGTTTCTTCAAGTACTTTCCAGTTTCCATCTTCATTAATTTTTTCTTATAACAATATTTCTTGGGGTGTTTGGATGAGTAATTGCATGAGTTATTTTGAGTAATTAAAAATTGAGGTTGTAGCAATAACTTGTCTAAAGGTGAATTTTTGTAGAGTTGTAAGCATTAACTCGGTTATACGTAGATTTTTGTTGAGGAGTTGCAACTAATAACACGTTTGGATGTAAATTTTTGTAGAGAAGTTAAAAAAATGAGTGGTTTAAAATGAGAAATTTTGAATTGAAGAGTTATCTTGAATGATTAGAAATTAGTAGTTATTTCGAGTGGTTGCAATGGTACGTTTGAATGTAGTTTTTGAGGAGTTCTAAATGCTTATTTGTAATAGCTTCTCTAGATACAAAAAAACAAATATTACTTGGAGTTTTTATAGAATTTTTTTGGAGGATTTGAGTAAGGTTTGACTCAATCCCATGTTTGGATGAAACAACTTCAAAATGACCTAAAAAAGCCTGAATCTAAATTAGTGTTTTCTTCCACAACAACTTGTAATCCCTCCGTTCAAACAAAATTTTGATCGCAACACTCAAAACTTATCTATCAAAATAAGAGTTTTCTACCGTAACTATTCACAATTCATCAATCTAAACAATCTTTTATCTTCTCATAACTTCTCATAACTACCCTTCATTTCCAAAATTGTCTATCCACACACCCAAATTTTAGGATACCATTCTCTTTAAAATTTTGAGGTTGAAGATGAGGAATATGTTTTTCTTAGGGTTTTTTTTTCCTTTTGTCAAAGGAGATGAAGAATAAACTCTCTATCTCTTCTCATTTTTTTTTTACTTAGGTTAAATTATCCAAAATTATAATGTTGTTTTAAAAAATACATTTAAAAAAATTCCATCCAAACAAGATTGAAATTGATTTGATGACTAAAACTTGTAAAAATATGTGACATCATTTAGAAATTACATGAGAAAGATGGCACCGAAATTTTATTGGATACTTTTTCGTATGTCGGAATCTCAAGATGTGTAACCATTTTATATTACTCATTAAAAAAAAAAAAAAAAAAAAAAAAAAAAAAACCATTTTATCTTCCCAGCTAAACCCCCCACGTAATGTACATATTTATCCTATACACTCTAAACAATTATATTATAATCACCTCCAAGTTTAGAGAGTACCAACAAAAGTTCACATAATTAAAATATTTTAATTATGATTCTTGTAATATTTTAATTGGGTAAAATATTATTTTGATGTTTCAATTTTGACATTTGTTTTATTTTGATTCTTGAATTTTGAAATTTGTTTCATTTTAGCTGTTGAACTTTAAAAAGTCTAATTTTAGCTCCTAAATTTTGAAGTATGTTTCGTTTTGACTTGATTTCAAAAAAAAAATAATAATACTAATAAATAAATGGTTCCTTATAAAAAAATTCTTTATTTTTTTAAAAAAAAATTACCATCTTCTTCTATAAAATTTTAAAATGTGATCATATTTTGTATTTGATTGCATTAAGATTATTAACATTATTAAACTAATTTTAATTAGTATTGACTTCAAATTTACTATAAAGATCAGTTTTAAGTTTTCTTTAAAGTAAATTAGACTTTTAAGAGTTTAGAGACTAAAATTGAATAAATCTCAAATTTCAAACACTAATCTTGAACATTTTAAAGTTCAATGACCAAAATATAACAAATCTCAAAATTCAATGAGTAATATTGGATTTTAAAAGTTCAATAACCAAAATGAAACATGGATCAAAGTTCATGTACCAAAATGATATTTTACCCTATTTAATTTAATCAAACAATAAATTAACAACCAATTAAAATAGAATTGGCATTTTTTTTCTTCTAACGTCTCTCATTTTCCTGAAAAATTTCATCATATTTATCTTCTCCCTTTTTTTTTTATAATATTTATTTTCTCTTAAACCATGTTGAGAAATTTGAAGGGAAAACCAACTATGGATATGGTGTTGACTTTCAGATTCTTTATTGTGTATTAATAAATTATATATTTAAAAAAAACCATATTTAATGTCACTAAATGAAATATTTCGGGTTGATTATGAATTTAAGTAGATTAAAAAAAATCAATTCACATATAATACGTTTGAATCTATTTTTTTGGTCATCTTTTTAACTTCTATAATATTTTATGTGCTAGTTGTTGTTTTAAAAACATATTCTCCATAATTTGAAAAAAAAAAAAAAAACATATTCTCCTTTTGTTATTTTATTACTTTCATGATCGGATTCAAATCCATATCTCAAAAAAAGAAAAATGATCGGATTCAAATCCATATTAAATAGTAACCTTAGAGAGTAAATTTTCCATCTATTTAAATATGGTAAAAGTAAAATTTAATTTTCACTGCTCAATTTTAAGAAGATAAAAATAGTGGATAGTTATGACTTTTTTAAATTATAATTATTACTTTTTGTTTTTAATTTTTAATAATTAAGTTAGTGACAGTATTTGCACTCTTTATTTTAAAAAAATAATAAGAATAATGTCGTAAGTGTTAGCCACGTATATATTTTCTAATCACTATTTTGCTTTTTACTAAAATAAAAATGTTTTTTAATCAATAAAAATGTTTACAAACGGGTCTTATTACTATAAATTTGCTATCATTATTAAGTAAAAGAAAAACATCTAATGTCATCAACAAAAACATAACTTTAATAATAAGATATATGATATAATAACTAAAAAATTATAGCATTTCAAAAAAAGAAAAGAAAAGTAATAACTAAAAAAATTATAAGTTTGAATAATTTTCTCTAAAACTGGTTGAATTAATTAAAAAACAGTCATCTATCTCTTATAATTGTCAAGTTCATTCACAAATTTATTTTTCTTTCATATCCACACAAGAATAAAAAAGAGATTCATTTTTAATACAAATAATATAAAACCAAGTACCAATACAAAAACCTTATAAATTTAAAGACCATAATGAAAAGAAATATAAAAACCCAAAGGCAAAAAATAGAATGCTTGGACTTCACAAAAGCACAAGTTATATACAACCTAAAAAAAAAAAAATCACGTGTGGGATAGGAGATAAAATATCTAACTTCAAATTTGATAGCAAAATTTTGTATACCAATTGAATTATATTCATTTTAGTAAATAAGTGTTTGGATATGTAGATTCGTGATATATAAAATTATTTTTGAGGTTAATTAACGAGTTTTATTTTTCTTATAAAATAGCTCAAAAACATATTAAATTTCAAAGTTATATCATTGAACGGTTGAATTATGTTTACAATTTTTTAGGTCACTTACGTGGAATGCCTAAAGATGCGAACATCTAACCTCTTGGTCGTGGTACACATGTTGTGCGCATGCCAAAATTGAAGTGTGCTCATATTGCAATGTACTCATGTTGATGTGTGAAAGTTAAAAAACTTATCATTTATGATTAAAAAAATTCATATGTCACACATAATCTTTAATTTTAGAGGTAACACAAGTCTAATTTGTGAGTGAGGTGTTGGGATGCAAATAAAATTGTATCATATTGATTAGATGAGAATCATGAGTATATAAATTATGACAATCATCTCTATCGATATAAAACTTTTTGGATAAAACAAAAAACAAAAACTATGATAATGTATGACCAAAGTGGACAATATCCTAGGGTAGGGTTGTTATAAATAACGTTTTTTCCGGTTTCTTTTATACTTTTATTCATCCATTTTGTAGGGATTTGAATACATGTGACCACTTTAGGGGGTGTTTGTTTGCCATTTTTAAGAAGAATTTAGATTGATGATTTACTAATTCCTCTTTGAAAAACTACATTCAAATACTCAAAATAACTTCTCAATTTTACTACTCAAAATAACTTCTCATTTATAACCACTCATTTTTAATCATTCATTTATAACTATTCAAAATATCTCATCATTTCTAACAATTCATTTCTAATCATTCATTTTTCACTCTTCGAAATAATTCATTTTTAACCACTCATTTTTAATATTTATTTTTTTAACTACTCATTTTAAATTCATATCCAAACAGTTATTGTATCTAATCCAACTACATAAATCTACATTCAAACGAGTTTTTTACTACAACTCTCAATTTCTAACTACTCAAAATAACTCATCATCCAAAATCTCATCCAAACACCTCCTAAATGTGTATTAATATAGAGAGTAGTCATTTTGAAGCTAAGTGGAAGAACCGAACGAGTTTTTTAACCAAGTGAGGCGACATTGTAGCTTCGCACCATGTGATGTTGAAGACATATGAAGTGTTTGGATGAGAAGTTAGTATGAGAAGTTATTTTGAGTAGTTAGAAATTGAGAGTTGTAGCCAAAACTCGTTTAAATATGTTTTTTTTAGAAGAGTTAGAGACATTGTTTGTTTGGATGTGAATTTAAAATGAGTAGTTAGAAATGAAGAGTTATTTTGATTAATTATAAATGAATGATTATAAATGAAGAGTTATTTTTAGCAGTAAAAATGAAGAGTTGTTAAGTAGTTATAAAAACTTATTTGAAATTGATTTTTTTTAAAAGTTGTTAGTAAATACTTATTTTAAATTCTCTCTAAATTCAACAAAGGAACACCCCCATAAATTTCTATAATATTTAAATATAATAAGATCAAATGGATATCTATACAAATAATTTACATAACATAAATAAATTTCAATATTCATGGATTAAAAAAAAAAAAAAAAAAGTCCAAAAATTTGTTTCCAAACTAATTCAACCTTAATAAGTTTATTTATTTATTTTATTTTAGTTCAGCAATAATTAGGATACCTCTTTCTTCCATGCCACATACTTTTATATAATTTTTAGCCTATAGAATCCACAGGATGTACAAATCCAAAATTTTGGATTTCTCAGCTGAAAAAGGGGAAAGTATTTGGGAGTTTGTTTGGGTGCTAATATTCTCTCTTTTTCATTGGGAAAAGAGAAAAATAAAGGGCAAAAAAGAGAAAAGATAAAAGATAAAAAGGGAGTAATGTGAATTCTGATCACTTACATGCAGTTTTTAGATTACATTAATTCCCTCTCTTCTGATTAATTTCACTAATTTAATCAAACAGTTGATGGGTTTCATCATTCATTATTGATTGAAGTTTGTGTCATTAGGTTCGGACTCCGAACCTCAGCTTCGGCGCATCTTCCTTTTTACTCAAAGCCTAGAATCCTATGCCCTTGCTCCATGCCCCTATCTATCTTTCATTTTACTCCTCATTGCCCCTATGTTTATTACAATTAGATTCAAATATGTAAAATACTAATTTTAAAATATTTCATACCTAATAAAATATGAAATATTTATTTAAATTTAAATCTATCTATTTCAAATTTCAATAGATTGAATCTTATTAGTTTCGTGTTAAATTATTGTTTTTTTTATCATATTTAAATTTTTTCTAAAAATTTGATATTGATAGATTTTTTTTCCAAATTGATTTTATGTTAGTTTTTTATATTTTCAACTATTTAGTTTTAGTTATTTTCAATCAAACTTAAATTTTGTTCTGTTGTAGTTTTTTTTTTCTTTTTCTTTTTCTTTTTTGAAGTTGGTTCAATTAAACAATAATTCCAATACTTCAACAGTAATTTTAATACAAAAAATTGATACAATGAGAACAATATTATTTATCGAGTTTCGTTATCACTCTTTTGTTTTATACCGGAATACTACCACTCAACAAAGTTTATCGAGTCATACGAGACTCGCCAACCTTTTTGTTCTACACCGAGAGCCTTCTCTTACATCGCTAAGTCAAAAGTTTAGCTCTGATACTATTTGTTAGGAACAACAATTAACCACAAATCCTTCACACGTTGTATGATATTGTCCACTTTGAGAATCACTCCTTATGATTTTAATTTTGAGCATCGCTCAAAAGGCCTTATATCAACTGAGGTGTGTATTGTCTCCTCTTTTACTTACTCAATATATCCCTCTTAACTTAACAATATAGAATATTTTGTTTATACAACTAGAGTTACCGTTAACTATTCATCATTATTATGATGTGTTTTTAAAATATTTATATCTATTGTTGTGATAATAGGTGCGGGATTTGATAGTGTATCGTTTGTCTATTTTTGTAACTAAAATGATTTTTGCCACTCATGAATTTTTGAGTAGTTTAATTTGAAGTCATTTCTTCAATTTTCTTTCCATTCCTTAGCTCATAGTAATAACTTAATTGATAGATACCACTTATCAAATAAAAGGCATTTTCTACAAACCACCTAATATTTTTGGGGAGGGTTTAATCAAGACTAAAATGATCCCAACAAAAATCAGTTTAATGAGTTTGATTTGGTTAATTTGAACTATACTTGTTGATTGACCTAAAAAAAAAGAAAAAAAGAAAAAGGATCAGTTTAGTTTGGATAAGTCTAATCAATTTTGATTAGTTCATAATTTTGGTTGATTTGTCAGTTTGGTTTAGTTTGAAATTTGTGTTCATATGTGATTTGTTCCACATTTTTTTTGGAAAAGTTTTGTTCTACAATTGAATGTTTGATAGCTGAATCAATCTAGCTATTGTTGATAATGTTCTTTTATGAAGTAAAACAGAAAAGGTAAGTTTTGAGAAACATTTTTGTTTTTCTAGATTTTACTAAAATTGGAAAAGAGCTATTAGAAATGGAAAAAGAAAGAAAAAATAACATAAATCTTCTTTTTAAGTCAAATAACTACTAATACACAAACTCCTTGGATTTTTTATTTATTTATTTTTTACTTTTGAATACTTCGCTAAAAACTAGTGGAATTTAGAAATCTACATATTTTTTTAGTTAAAAATTTGCAAGGATAAAAATCCAACCTTTTTTTTTTTTGAAAAGAGATAAAAATCCAACCTTCTATATTTGGGTGAATAGAAGATATTATCACAATTATGCAACAAATCACCTATAATATAAACAGATATACAATTTTTGTTCTCTTAATAAATTTTTTTTTTTATAACAATTAGAAGTAGGAATCTATTCGTAACCTCTTAATCAATGAACTTACATTAATATTACTATTCTTCTTATTTAAAGTTACTAGAAATTTATATTCGCCTATTTTCATTTCACAAAATTAATGTAAATTATCTTTTATTCATTATTTTGAAATCTAATGTTTAAATCTACATAATAATATATATAAATCGTCAATAAATAAATAGATAATACAATTTTAAATTTTAAAAATAAAATAAAATCAAAACAAATTGAAACATGACACATGATTGTCAAATATGATATAAAAACATGTCACATCAAATAATAAACAAGATTTTTTCCTCTTCTTTTATATTAATAAACACGATTTTCTCTCTACATGTAAGGAATTTATATTTTTCTATTTATATGGTTATACACACACCATTAATTAGAAAATAAAATTTCATTTTTTTTTTCTAGTTGATAATTATTAGTTAAAGATGCTTTCAATAACAATAATTAATAGTTTAGTAACTATTCATTTCCAACTTTCCAAAATACCAATAATTAATTTCCATTTAAATCGATAAATATAAAAAGAAAAAAGGACAGAGATCCAGGGGTGTTTTAGAAAAATCAACAAATATCATTGACAGTAGATGTAATAAAGTGGAACTCCAAGGGCAATTTCGTAAACCCATCACGAAATTATTTAATTTGCATAAACTACGCTCCTTCGTTTCTCAGAGCTTCTTTACCGATAATTGCAGAACTGATGAACAGAGCAATGGAGCTTCAAAACAGCAACAATGGCGGCCAAACCGAGCTTCAAGAATCCATTAATGGCGTACCTCACAGTTCTCAAGATCCTCAATCAATCTTCGAAGACATCGATAGCGCCTGTTCCACTCCTTACGTTAGTGCTCCTTCGAGCCCCGGCCGTGGCCCCGTCAGTGGATTCTACTACAGCGCCCCGGCTAGTCCTATGCATTTCGCCATAACTAAATCCTCGAGCTCGTCCGGTCAGTTGCCGTCGTTGAAAGATAGCCGTTCGTTTTCGTTCGAGTTTGAGTTTTCCGGGAGGTTTGGCGGTAATGACTCAGGTTTGATCGGATCCATGAGCTCGGCGGATGAGTTGTTCTTGAATGGAAAGATCCGGCCGATGAAGCTCTCGACTCACTTGGAGCAGCCGCAGGTTTTGGCGCCATTGATAGATCTGGAAGGGGAAGATGAAGAAGAAGATGAAGGAGGTGAGATCGTAGGGTTTGTGAGAGGGAGAGATCTTCGGCTTCGCGATAAATCGCTCCGGCGGAGAACCAGATCTATGTCGCCGTTGAGAAAAACGCCGGTGGAATGGACTGAAAACGACGATGAAGATTTGAATACAGAGAAAGAAGAAAAAACAATGGAGAAGAATGAAGAAGAAGAAGAGTTTATGAGTTCAGAAACCACCACTCCTTCAGTTTCAGGTTCTTCTTCAAGATCTTCATCTGCTGGTAGAAATTCGAAGAGATGGATCTTTTTGAAGGAGTTTCTATACCGAAGCAAAAGCGAAGGAAGAAGCAGTAATCACAAATTCTGGTCCAACATTTCATTTTCTTCTACAAAAGAGAAGAAATCAGCTACAAATCAAACAGCATCCACTGAAAATTCCATTTCCACTTCCACTTCATCTTCAACAAAGCAAAAATCCATGAAACAATCAGCACAGAAGGTGAAGGTTCCGGCGAAGAAGATGGCGGCGGGGAAGCCGACGAATGGCGTCGGGAAGCGGCGGGTTCCGCCGTCGCCTCACGAGCTGCACTACACGAAAAACAGAGCACACGCAGAGGAGCTAAGGAAGAAGACATTCTTGCCTTACAGACAAGGCTTGCTTGGCTGCTTAGGGTTCAGTTCAAAGGGCTATGGAGCTGTGAATGGCTTTGCAAGGGCCTTGAACTCAGTCTCTTCCAGGTAAAAAAACAAAAAGAGAATAAATAAGTTCAATAAGATATATCTAGCTTTTCCATTTCATAGAAAATTGTATAGCAATTTTTCCTTTTGTTCAAACTTGCTCTCTGCTAAGATGATGATTATATTAATGTATTCATGTTATTGATTTTATCTTCTCTTATATTCATCCAGAAGAGCTTAGATTTTGAGATCCCATCTCAAAGGGGATGTTTGTAGAATCTAGAAATTAATGGGGTGTTTCTTTCTTAAACCCCCAATGGCTTTTGTGTTTTGTCACTGTTTCTTTCAGCATTATAATATATACTCTTGTTTCTGCTGCACTGTTTCAGTCAGTTAAGCTTATTATCCAGTTGTGCTTACAAGTTATAAACAAATGTTTCTCAAATGGAGTTGATCTGTTGGTTTTTTGTTGTAGCTTCTTTCTTTGATTTAAGAAACTGTTTTCAGAACTATTATGCATCTTAAAAAGAGGTGTTATCCAAATTAGAATAAACACCTTTAAGAACAGTCATCCAGATAGATTTTTTTGAGTTTTTGCTCTAAAAAGTTTGAATCCGCGTTTTTTTTTGTTTATAACTCCGAGTGGCCTAGTAGATAAGAAGGATCTCAACTAACTAAGATTTAATTTTCTGCTGATTTTTTTGACATTCAAATATCTTAGAGTAAGATAATATGTCCCGTGGTCGAGGTGTAAGTAAGCTAGACCTCCGAACACTTACCATTATAAAAAAAAAAAACAAAAACACTCTTGCATTATGCACTTGGCCCACTCTCTCATCTTCTAAGAGGTTGCACCCACTCTCAAGTCAGATCCAAGAGACAACAAGAAATTTTTATTCTTAAATCTTTCACTTGTGGGCATGAACCCTAAACTTTAGAAAATATTTCAAAATGTTTCAAGTCCTAACCTCCATAGCCATCATTGGGTAGGAAGCCATTCTTAAAAAACAACTTGGAACAACCACTTAGATTTCCTCCTGCCTTTTCCACTTTTGTCTAAGAATAATATAAGTGCATCTAAGAAAATAAAAGACCATTATATGTATTGTTGAATCTGTGCCTTTTATCGTTGTGCAATGATGAATGATTTATTAGCAACTTTTATGGAGGTTGTGTTGAAAAACCCTAAAACAAACTTGTGATGATGATGATGAAAGAGAATGTTGATTTGGTTAGAGAGAAATGATATCAATTATATGACTGTGTGGCTCACATGTTGATGGGACATTGCTGTGTGAGAGCAGCAGAAAAGGCCCCATGTTAACCCATGCATCCACAAGAGATGTGATTACTCATTTACAAACAAATAGCAAGAGCTAACCTTTATGTCCTTTTGGTGCCATTCTTATCTTCTATGGCCCAGCCAACCTTTTGCTGGATCATCCCCCATCTGTTGCCTGGATGCTTGGAAGAGATTTAAGGTAACTTTCTTTTCAGTCTTTCATTATAATTTTTATATATCGGTAACGGGTAGAAATTAGGAAAATTGTGTTGAATAGACTATTCTCACAAAATAATTACAAATATAGTTAAATTTTAAAATATTTGTATTCATAGTCATTAATACTGTATTATAGATACTCATTAATATAAATTATGTATTATTATTGTAGTATTACTATTAATGCTAATGACTATGATTGTTAATTCTTTTTAAAAGTGACTGTATTTGTCATTATTTTCTGAAATTTTTAAAAGTATTTCAAGAAATTATTCAAGAAGGTTGGTATAATGCGGTGGGTAGTTTTATACTATCCATTGAGATCGAATAATTTTTCGGTATAGGGCCACAGGGATCCTACTGTCCTTGCATACTATGCTCATACCCGTCCCGTAATTCACCTCTCGACCGATGATTTTCATATTATTTTAAGGGTTTGAACTAGGATTATTTGTCCTAGTACATGCCACCTTTATTATTGGTCAGTCACATAACTAGGAGTTGTACTATTTTTTTTTATATAGGGTCCACACTGTTAATTTGTTTAAGGTAATTTTTCTAGGAGGGTATATCTTTCAATATCCAAACATTTCAAAGTTCATGCCATTGAAATTTTGGTAACAAAAGTAAATTTCTTTTGGTTCAAAAAGGTTGTGGGAATAAAGGTAAAGTTGTGACAAAAGCTAGGAGTTTAATTTTGTTTTGCCTGAATTAGAAAACTTTGTTAAAATAATTGGAATGCAGGGTGGATGTGATGTGGATATGTTATATTATGTTCTCATGAATTAACCCTAGTGGATTGTGTTCCTAATCTCATTGGGGCCATGCTGTTTCCTTGTCATTAGCATAAAGGAGAAAGAGATAGGTGGTGGGTGGGTGATGGAAACATTTGACTTGATTGTTTTTACATGTTTTGGCTTTAGGGTTTATTTTACATGCACCTTAATAGATCTCATTGGACCACAACTTTATCTTATAGTTATTATTATATTTGGTGTCAAAAAGAAAAAAATAAAAGAAAAAGTTGGGGGTGGGGGGGGGAATTATTATTATTATTTTTTTTTTTTTCTAGAGATCCCTTGATTGATCTCGAAACTTAATTCTACAACATTTGATGTTTGAAAACTTGTGGGGAGTGAGATCTTGATCGATTTTGTTCATTTTGATCCTGGGGCAAGGGGGCGAACTGGGGCTTTTAGGGAAAAGGGCCTCTACTGATCTACATGAACACTACTATGATTGCCATTTTTGCTAGTGGACTTAGTTTTTTGATTGATTTGAAATCTTTTTTTAGTACAATTAGAAGTTTGAGGACTCGAACACTAACTTTATAGTTATTAGCACATTCAGTATGTCGATTGAGCTTGTAAGGAACAGGGACCTTTATAATCTCACTAAACCACAATTATGATCTTACAATATTTCGAACCACAAGCTGTTTGGTTGTTATAACGTTCAGTATGTCTGTTGAGCTTGTAAGGGAGAGAAACCTCCATAATCTCACTAAACCACAATCATGATCTTACAATATTTGAAATTGAGTAACTCGTGAGAAGAGAGATCTAACCCGATATTGATTACTTCTATATCTTATGTAGTAGACTACTTTGTGAGGAGGTAAGTGAGAAGAAGTTAAAATTTTGTTTGTTCCTTTCTTCTCATACACAAGTGAAGTGGCCTACTTTCCTAGACATTTCTTACTCAAATGCTATAGTGCACACAAATTGAAAGTAGGTTTTTCAGATGGTCACATGGGAGTGCTTCAACAAAGAATCACAATCATTGAGATTTGTTGTAGAGCATCCTATTGCCCTCTTTTGCTTGCTTTCCTAGTTTTCTATTTCATTGGGCCAAGTGATCTGTTTTTAATTATGAAATTTGTGGTGTTCATTGAATTTTTGTTTGTGTTTGTGAGGTTGTTATTGCACTAATAAATTAATAATATCTGTACTAAAAATAAATAAATAAATTAATAATATCTGTACTAAATAAAAATAAATTAATTAATTAATAATATCTCTTCTTGTAACGTCTCTTCAAATTCAAATAAAAATTAAGATATACGTTATTGGTTGAACTTGAAAATAAGATTTAACAATTTTTTTACTTATAGGCAATAGTATCACCAAACATAATTGGTTGGTCTCGTAATTTGTCATTGTATTAAATTTCATTTAGTAACACGCCTGATTTTTTTTTTTTTTTTTCAACCTTACATGAATGCTCGAGTCAACTTAAATGCATATCGACTATTGCCACATGTTATACCACCTAATCCTATAATATTTAGATATTAATAAAATTCGTAAGTAATTAACTAATTAATTATTTATTTTTGACATTGAATAATTAACTATTAAGTAGATGACTATCATGAATTGAATTCGTCTCTTAATTTATATATATGGAGAGAGAGTTCAACAATTTTGTAGAATTAGTCATAAAGATATATTTATGACGAATGAGTTATTATTGTTGCTAGTCTCAAAAGTATATGCTACATAACAGGTTATATTTGATCACCTTTCACTATTATTAGAAATATCAAGTAAATTCTAACTTGAAATGACTATGTTATTAGGTGAATTATACATCATGTATTAGCCCATTTGGTGAGTTAATGTTTAATCTGGGTTAATTAAGGGTTAGTTTTAACTAATCATGAGAGATGTGTAGAAGCTAGTATATAAGCTTCATTTGGGGGTTT
>JBBMKA010000020.1:10212010-10246954 GCA_037833695.1 Sechiopsis laciniata | reverse complement strand
TATTGTCTTATATCAAGAGATAATATATATCTATTTATTTTAATTTTTAAAATTCAAATTTATTTAAATAAATATTTTCTATAATAATAGTATAATTATATACCGGCATATTAATATATTTAAATAATAATAATAATATTATAACAAAAATATATCAAACATTAAAAAAAAGTAAAAAAAAATAAATAAATAAAAAGATGAAAAAAATGAAAAAATGAAAAAAAAAAAAAGAGAAAAAAGATGAGAGGAAATTATAAACAACTTGGGCCAAACAAGGTGTTGGAGGCTCAACACCTCTTCTGATCCCAAAACAAACACACCCTTAAAGAAATATTATTTATTTCTATTTAATGAACAAATATAAAAAGGACAGAGAGATCTAGGGGATGTTTAAAACCATAAAATACCAATGGCAGTACATGTAATAAACCTGAACTTAAAGGGCATTTTCGTAAACCCAACCTGAAATTATTAAGTTGAGGCCGCTACGCTTCTTCGTTTCTCAGAGCTTCTTCTCCGTTTGGAACGGAGAACAAAGAGCAATGCAGCTCCAAATCAGCAACAATGGCGGCCCAAATTTGGATTCAGTTACCATAACCGAGCTTCAAGAATCCATTAATGGCGGACCTCACGAGTCCCAATCCATCTTCGAAGACGTCGACAGCGCCTGTTCCACTCCTTACGTCAGTGCTCCGTCGAGCCCCGGCCGTGGATTCTATTACAGCGCTCCGGCTAGTCCAATGCATTTCGCTATTACTAAATCCTTGAACTCGTCGGCTTCGAAAGACAGCCATTCGTTTTCGTTTGAGTTCGAGTTTTCCGGGAGATTTGGCTCAAATGGCTCCGGTTCAATCGGGTCCATGAGCTCGGCGGATGAGTTGTTCTTGAACGGAAAGATCCGGCCGATGAAGCTCTCGACTCACTTGGAGCAGCCGCAGGTTCTTGCGCCATTGATGGATCTGGAAGGGGAAGATGAAGAAGGAGGTGAAATCGTAGGGTTTGTGAGGGGGAGAGATCTTCGGCTTCGCGATAAATCTCTCCGGCGGAGAACCAGATCTATGTCGCCGTTGAGAAATACGCCGGTGGAATGGACTGAAAACGACGATGGAGATTTGATTATTGAAAACGATTTGAAAGAGGGAAAAACAACGGAGAAAAACGGAGAAGATCAGAGTTCAGAAACGACGACGAATCCTTCAGTTTTGGGTTCATCTTCAAGATCTCCATCAGCAGGAAGAAACTCAAAGAGATGGATATTCTTAAAGGAATTTCTATACAGAAGCAAAAGTGAAGGCAGCAGTAGTAATCACAAATTCTGGTCCAACATTTCATTTTCTTCTACAAAAGAGAAGAAAACCCCGATAAATCAAACACCATCAACTTCAACAAAGCAGAAATTGCATCTACCATTTCCACAGAAGGTGAAGGGGGGAAGTGGGAAATTACCGGCGAAGAATCCGGCGGCCGGAAAATCAACGAACGGCGTCGGGAAGCGGCGGATTCCGGTGTCGCCTCATGAGCTCCACTACACGAAAAACAGAGCACAAGCAGAGGAGCTGAGGAAGAAGACATTCTTGCCTTACAGACAAGGCTTGTTGGGTTGCTTGGGGTTCAGCTCAAAGGGCTTTGGAGCTATGAATGGCTTTGCAAGGGCCTTGAACTCTGTCTCTTCCAGGTGAAAAAAAAAAGGTAAGGATTAAGAAAAAGAAGATAAATAAGTTTAGTATGATATATCTAGCTTTTCAGTTTAAAAGAAAATTGTATAGTGATTTTTCCATTTCCATTTCATGAAACTTGTTCTCTGCTAAGATGATGATTTTATTAATGTATTCTTGTTAATGTTATTGATTTGTAGCATTTGATCTTATTTCTTTATCTGAAATAGTTTAGCTTCTAAGAACCATCTGAAACCTGTTTTGTAGAATCTAGAAATTAATGGGGTGTTTCTTTTTCAACTCCCCATTTGTTAAGTTACTGTTCCTTTCAGCACTGTAATGGATACCCTTTTTCTCCATGAATCTGTCTAAGATGAGCTTTGGTTTGTGAGTGTTTATGATTCTGAAAGTAAGAACAACTTCAGCTGTCCTAACAGCTTTTAGACAGTAGTTACTCTAATGGAGAGGATCTATTGACTTTGTTTGCAGCTTTTCTATTTGATTTTGGAAATTGTTTTGAGAACTATGATTGAATAACTTGAAAAGAAATCTATGATTTTGGAAGCGTTTTTAGCCGTTCCAAAGGAGTTTCAGGCAACTTTCAGGAGAATTGTTATCCAAATTAATAGAAATAATTTGCTGAATAACCTTAGTCATCTAAATATATATGATCGTTTTTGTTCTAAAAAGGTAGAATCTGCATTTTCTTTTTTGTTTATTACTTGGGTATTGGAGAACATACTGGGCCAGCCTACCGATCTTTGAAGAGGTTCCACACCCTCAAAGATCAGAGTGACACGTTTTTAGATTCTTGAATTTTTCACTCGAGGGCATAAACTTGAACCCTAAAGGTATGTTGGGGCCGTTTATGCTAACGGGGTTGAGTTATTTAAGCACGGCTAGAACCTCACAAACCCCATGGGGAAGATTAGAAGAATGTTTTATTTTTAATTAATACCAATTGAAATTTTTTTTGGGGAAAAATAGGAAGAATGTTTTATCTGATTAATGATTTTTGGTGTTAGTTATCTACGTGGTTAAAGTAAGTATAACACTTTTTATTACAATAACATACACCCTAAATAATGATTATTATAATTTTTGCATCGATTATTATAATTTTTTGCATCCTAAATATTGTTTATTATAATTAATGTTATTACAATTTGCACTCCAAATACATATTTTCCATCACTTGTATTATAAGAACGTCAGCCTAAAACACACTTTATCCTTACTTATTGTTTATAGTAACTCAACTGTGTTTCAATCACATCCTAACTTATTGGTTATAGTAACTCAATTGTGTTTCAATCACATCCTACACTTCAGAGAATATTTACAAATGTCATAAGTCCTAACCTCCATCCATAGCCATCATTGGGTAGGAAGGCCAATTAATAAAAACAAACAAATTGGGAACAACTTCTTAGATTTCCTCCTACCTTTTCCACTTTAGCCAAGGAGAATTACAAGTGCATCCAAGAAAAAAAAGGGTTGTAATGTGTTGTAGTAGAATCTTGTGCCTTTTATGGTTGTGCAATGATGAATGATTTACTAGTGGCTTTTATGGAGGTTGTGCTGAAAAAACCCTACACCAAATGTGATGATGATGATGAGAGAGAATGTTGAATTGGTTAGTGTGAAATGATATCAATTATCTGGCTATGGCTCACATGGTGATGGGACATTGCTGTAAGAGAGCAGCAGAAAGAGGTCCCATTTTAACCTACAGTCAAATTGCAAGAGATAACTTTATGTTCTTTTGGTGCTATTCTTATTTTCCATGGCTCAGCCAACCTTTTGCTGGATCCCTCACTCTTCATTGCCTGTAGATGCTTGGAGGAGATTTCAGGTAAATTTCTTTTCATTCTTCTTTCTAACTTTTTATTATTGAGTTACCTAAAGATTATTTGAAAAGTTCAGTATTATGTGATGGGTTGTTTTTGACACTAAACGTTCAATAGTTTAGAGGGTGGTTGCTATATATAATGTGGTGGCCACATCAAATAATTTTCAGTAAATGGGGACCCTACTCTCCTTCGTATTGTGCTCGTCCCGTCCCGTAATCCACGGGCGGGTTTGAACTATGCATTTGGAGGGTAGATGGAAAATTTCTAGTATTGTTTGTCCTACTACATGCTTTCTTTATTATTGTTCAATCCAGTGTTTTCAAGGCTATCGCCTTTTCTCGCCTATGGCCTTCGCCTTGCACATAGGCAAGTATTGTGCCTCTACAAAATTCAAGGCGAGCTCCTTCAATCAGGCGCTCGCCTTTCCTCACCATTTTGCGCCCTGCATCGCCTTCGCCTCAAGCCAAGGTGTGCACCTTGTCAAAGTTTTATTTATTTATCAATATGCTAACTTAATATCTACAAAATAACCTAGAACTAGCTCAGAAAGAAATCTAACAACCACGCAAAGTCTTTATTAAGGATACTGAATTTGTTTAATTGTTATTTCAAATATATATATATGTATGTATATATGTATGTATGTATATATATGTATGTATATATATCTATGTATATATATATGTATGTATGTATATGTATGTATGTATTTGTAGATATATATACGTAGATATATATACGTATATATATATACGTAAATATATATATGTATATATGTATGTATATATGTATGTATGTATATATGTATGTATATATATGTGTGTGTATATATATGTATATTTATGTGTTATATATGTATATATGTATAGAATTTTTGTTGTTTTATACTTTTGGTTAACTTTAACTTTTTATACAAATAATAATTTATTATGTATGGTATATCTTATGATAACATAATTTGTGTGATTTATGTATGAATTTGAAATTTTATGGGAATAGAAATATGTTTTGTTAATCAATTTATGCTCAATATATTATTTAGTTATACATTTATTTGTTGCGCCTCTCTTCACTCGGGTCTTGCCTTTTTATCGCCTCTTGTTTGAGGCGATCGAGGAGGGTATCGCCTTGTGTTGCGCCTTGCGCTTTGAAAATACTGGTTCAATCACATAATTACTAGATGTGTATTATGTTATGAAGTAGCCACACTGTTAATTTATTTCAGTTGAAGGGATTTTTTATAGGAGGGTATCCTCCAAATATTCCTACACTTGAAAGTTCTTGCTACTGGAATTTTGCAAACAAAAGTAAATTCTTTTGTTTAAGAAAGGCTGTAATACAGGTTAACTTTTGACAAAAGCTAAGAGTTTGATTTTGTTTTGCCTGAATTAGGAAACTCTGTTAAAATAATTGGAAAAAAGGTGGAAGTGAATGTGGATATTTATGTTATGTTATATTCCCATGAATGTTACCAGTGGATTGTGTTCCTAATCTTTATGGGGCCATGTTGTTTCCTTGACATTAGCATAAAGGAGAAAGAGATAGGGTGGTGGATGAGTGATGTAGACATTTGACTTGATTGTCTTTACATGTTTTGCTTTAGGGTTAGTTTTATAGTTTACATGCACCTTAATAGATCTCATAGGACCACAATTTTATCTTACAATGTTTGGTGTGTCAAAGAGAGAGAGAGAAAAAAGAATGTGGGGGGAACAAATAAGAAACAATGTTGTTGATTTTGATCTTTGTTGATGAAATTGGTTTTTCTAGAGGCGCTGGAAACCTAATTCTATAGCATTTAATGTTTGAAACTCGTGGAGAGTGAGATCTAGATCGATGTTGTTGATTTTGATATTCGAGGACAAATTAGGACTTTTGGAGGAGGGATCTTGTCAGATATCACATAACTACAACCGTAACGTTACAATATTTAGAATCGAGAAACGTGTGAGGATAAAGATTTAAACTGATATTGATTTCAATTGTTAGGTCGGACCGATGTTGGGGGGATGGTTTATTCTATAGCTTCTAGTTGACTACTTTGTGAGAAAGAGTAAAAATGTATTTGTTTGTTTCTTCTCATACACTAAATAAGTGACCTACTTTCCTAGACATTTCTTAGTCTAATGTTTTGATTGATGGTAGGTTTTTCAGATGCACACATGGGAGTGCTTCAACTAACAATCACTATCATTGTGATTTCTTGTAGCATTCTATTGCTATCTCTTGCTTGCTTCTATTTTCTGTTTACTTCCTTCTTTTAGGGCCAAGGGATCTGTTTTTATTGATGAAATTTGAGGTGTGTTCATTGAATTTGTGTGTGAGTTGTGTGAGATTTGAACTTTCAACCTTAATGATTTGTTTGGTTGCTTGTGATTTTGAGAGATTTAAATGCTCTACTCGACCATAAAAAGAAATGGGAAAAGATGATAAAAAGCTTTCGCGTGATAAAAAAAACTTTTACAAAAAAATTGTATGTTAGAGAATGTAAAGTTTCTCTCAAAATTAATTACTTCGTTTGGATCTAAATTTGTGGATCAAGAATCTATATTAGATAACATGAGATTTTATTTCAAAATTAATTAATAATAAAAAGAATAGTCTACTAATGTTATAAAGTGGCATTTTCAATGTGGGACCGAAGAGGATCTTACATGGTTTTTAACTCCAAATTTCTCAATATAAAAATATTGAATTTTGAATCAAATCCCAATATGCCTAAATAAATAAATGAAGATGAAGTAACATAAACGCAAGTAAATGGAAGGGGAGATACAAGATTATAATGGTTCGGAATAATATCACACATTTTTGGAGGGTCAATTTATTTGATAATATATATCTATACTCAAAATAACAAGCTCAAACAAGGGAACAAATGGATACGTGACATAATATGAAGCAAAATTACTTGGTAACAAACAACTACAATCATTAACTATTAGGTTGTGTTTAGGGTCATTATGCAAATGATGGGTTGAGTTAATTAACTCGATCTACGTTTTGTTCACCAATTATAATAAGCAGTAGATTGACTGAAACTTAAATTGTTTTTTCATATGTATATATAAAGAAAATTGTCAAAATCATCATAATTCAACTATTATATTAGATGCCAAAAGAAAGAGACATCTTATAAGATTTAGTAACCAAGAGACTACAAGGGTCCTCAAATGTTAAATTTTAAAAAACTATCATATTAAATTTTAAAGTAAATATAACTCAATTAACATATGAAATATACTAACGATCAAGATTTTCTTGGTTCAAATTCCTCCCTTTATGATGTAGTAAACCTAAGGAAAGGATAATAGCTTTACCTTAATGCATTACAAAAATGTTTAAATTCTAATTTCATCATTTTTGAATGTTCAATTTTATTTCTAACTTAAAAAAACTTAAAATTTATTATTATGATAAGTTTTTGTTAATTTTTCTTAAAAACTGTTGACTTGGTCGGTAAATTTTAAAAATATATTTAATTTTTTTTAAGAAATATTTAAAATTATTAATATTAACAAATCAATTTAATTCATATTAACTTTAAATTTTAATTTAAAATATTGTACATAATTTACATGAATTAAAACATGATGTATAAAATAATGTCTATGGTGAGTCACAATCTATTTGATTATAAATTTTAAAAGATAAAAAATAATAATAATAATAATAATAATATTGGAGTAAAATGATATTTGAAAAATCATCGTCGAATACTGCCACCGTTCCAGTGAAATAGTCTGAGCAAAGGGTTTAAAAACGCCGCCGGCCGGCGACCGGAGTTGCGAAGATCTAACTCGCGATCTCTCGCTCACGAAGCGACCAACACCCTGTTTGTCTTCTCCTAATTTTTCTATCATAACCTCTTATTTCATGCTCTTGTTTTCTAAAGATTTCTCTAGTTTGTCGTTCTTATGGCTTTTGAATCAATTTATGTCAGGTCCTATTTACGAATCGATATTCTCTCGATTTCGTTTTCTTTCTGAAGAATTCAATTTGAGTTTTCGGTAGTTAGGGCAAGTTTTGTTTTCGCCGGCGATGGCTAATTCCAGCAATACTGTAAGTTCTAATCTCCCGTTTTGTTTTCGAATCTAATTTCCTGATATTATATCCATGTTTGAATGCTGTGAGTGGTTCTGCCCAATTTAGTGGATGAAAACGAGCAAAATAATTAAGAAAGATCGATGATCGATGATCACTCTTTCTTATTTGGAACCAATTTCGGACAATTTCTTGTTCGTAGGCAGCTGGAGTTGATAACACCTTCAGAAGAAAATTTGATCGAGAGGAGTATTTGGAACGGGCGTGCGATCGCGAAAAACAGGTTTGGGGCTTTTGGAATTTCTTGTTCTCATCATCATGTTTTGTTTATTTCTGTGATGATTTTAACTTGTATTTCAGGAGGCTGAGAGGGTCAAGTCCAAATGTAAGTGGTAAACTTCTAGCTGTGTTTGGGTTTTTGCTAGAGTCTGTAGACTTGATTTCACGGCCCTGAAGGATTTCATTTGGCATCCTTTTGCAGTGAAAGGCCCACCCAGTGCAGAGAAACCATTGAAACATAGAGATTATGAGGTGGATCTCAATTCCCGATTGGGTAAAACCCAGGTTAGTCTGGCCATTCTTTCTCTGTTTCTTGGAACATTACCTTGAATCAACATGTACTTTGGTCACATTGTTGGGGAAATTGTGTTTGCTTATCTCTTTTGTAATATTTTGTGGAGTTTTGGCTGTACTCTTACTCTGGTATAAGTTTAGGGTGTCTTCAGTTACTAGTAGCTTGCTTTTTTGGTGGCTTTGGTGTGAGAGGAATGCTAGAGTTTTCAATGATAATATAACCACAAATGCAGGACTTTCATCCAATTATGGGATGATATTATTGTTTTGGTGGCTTCTGTAAGTCTTTTGCTTTCTTGGGTATGTTTCTTACATACTCCTTAATAAAGTATCTTCTTCCAAAAAAGAGTAGTTTGTTTTCCATCCAGTTCTATCGGTAGTACATTAACTTTCAAAACCTTAAGTGCATTAACTTTTAGGGCATTGGATTTTGGCATGTGGACACTGTGTGGATGTTGCTGTAGATTCAGGTTTTATGTGGCATCATTATTTGATATGGAAGACTAATTTTCATATCACCTGTGCTGTGCGTAATTAACTGGCTGGCATGTGAGACATGCACTGTAAGGCATTTATATGATGATGAGGAATGACTATTTTTTTGAATATTCACTTCATTTGCCTAGTGGTTAAGAGAGAGGACTTTAGAGAACTAAGAAGTTATGAGTTCAATATGATAGTTAACTGCCTGGAATTAATTTCTTGCAGATTTTCTTGACCACCAAATGTTATAGGGTCAGACGGTTTCTCTCATGAGAATAGTCGAGGTGCATGTAAGCTGGTCTGGATACTTACGGATATTAAAAAAACCTTTGTAGTTAATAGTTTGTGTTACAGTTGAAATGTGATGCAAAACATTTAAAAGATTGTATTATATTCATTTGGCTGGTTTGGATGAACTCACCTTTGAATTGGGGAATCACACTAAATTAGAGTCCATCAACTATTTCCTCATTGTGAAACAAGTTTTTCATGTATTGCAGCACGTAGCATATCAATATAATTTTTTCAATCTTAGATTTTAGTTGCTCTTCTTAGTGTCATATGCCTCTGACCTGTTTCATTCTTGGATTGATCATTTATTCATCCTTCTGCAGGTTGTTACTCCAGTAGCACCTCTAAGCCAGCAGGTATCACAGTATAACTTTACTATATTATCTCATACAATTGTTGAAATTGAATCTTGAAATACATTTGAACAATTTCTTTTTAATCGAGTGTATAACTGTCAACAAGAGTAGTAGTTGAATTGGATCAATTTATTCCCATGACCAAGATCATGAGTTCGAGTGTCCCCTCCCCAAATTATGGTTAAATTAAAAAAAAAAAAGTGTATAACTTATTGACTTTAAAAGAAAAGATGGGAGGAAAATGAAAGTGGCTTCGCATGAATTGAGTATCCCATGGGTGCTTTGTGAGGAAGTGTAATTTGCACTTTCAATTAACAAGTTCTTTTCTTTTTTTCTTATAAAAAAATTAACTTCTTTTCAGGCTGGATACTTCTGTTCCGTTTGTGAATGTGTAGTCAAGGATTCTGCAAATTACTTGGATCACATCAATAGAAAGAAACGTATGCTATTCCATTTGACACAACTTTAATCAATGAAGTTTGTGAAATATCGAGGTTTATATTTTCCTTACCTTGTTTTTTCTTGACTTTATCTTGTAGATCAGAGAGCCTTGGGCATGTCCATGCGGGTAGAACGGGCATCTCTTGAACAGGGGTACCCCTTATAAATACTTTTTAAGGTAGATGGAATTATTTGTCCTGTCCATTATTGTTGATATTTGTGAAATCTCAGTGTCCAAGGGGCTAAGTAGCTTTATGTGAAATAGGTACAGGAGAGGTTTGAAATTCTTAAAAAGAGAAAAACGCCCACAGGGTTCACAGAGCAAGGTAAAGATTAAGCGTTTAAGTTAGTTTTGAGTGGAGAAATATGGGTTGATTTACTTAAATTTACCTTAATCCATCGGCTTAAACTTTTGGATTGATTGGCGATTTAACATAATTCAACATGGTATCAAACTGTATTAAACAGTTAATCGGTCCAATAAAAAGGAATTGGGATTCGATTCAATGGTGAACTCAAAGGGCCACATCTTGAGGGAAAATGTTGAGAATCTCACATTGGAAAAGTGATGAGATATCCTAGCGTTTATAAAGTAGATTGACTATACTTCACTTGTAGCCAAACCACTATAGCCAATTGGTTTTGAGATTAAACCCCATACTATCTAATATGGCATCAGAGCAAGAGGTCATGTGTTTATTAAATCTTTGTCGAGTAATTTCATCCCGATTAATATTGATTTCCTCTTGTCATTTTCAAATTTTCAAGCCCGCTAGTAAGGGGAGTGTTGGTTATAACTAAATCTACCTCAAGCCATCCACTTAAGATTTTTCTTGCCCTACTGATTTTAGTGATGGATGACACTACTATTACCATGCCATGCTTTTGAGACTGCAAAAATACACTAGGCTTGGATATCATCACTCTTCTTTGTTTCATTTTTCAGGATTATGATTTCTTTACCTTCTGTCTTTCCTTAGATCTCGAGGAGCGTATACTAAAGCAGCAACAGGAAAAAGAAGAAAGGAAGCTCGAGCGTCGAGAAAGGAAGAAAGAAAAGAAGGTTAGTACTATGATCTCACCATTTTAGTTTCGTCATGTCATTGAAGGGGAGGATCGTATTTTACGCTTTTGTTTTCCTCTTCCGTGTGTAGGAAGATAAGGCTGCAGAAGAAGAGCCTGAAGTGGATCCCATGGGGGTTTTCGTTCATCCAAGAAGTGATCATTACAGATTCATCTTCTTCAACTTGAGGTTTGAGCATTGCCCTTGTGATCCTTGTGGTATTATTTATTGTGAACTGATGCGCAAGGGGTCTAAACGTTGGCTTCCCAGCCTCTAAGATTGTTAGTTGTATGGATTGAATAACAAGGAATTGGACGAGCTTAGCATGTCACGACCGTACTCGAACAAGATTTGTTCTATGATACGTTGTACAACTGTATCCTCGAGTTCTTTAGGAGAGTTTATCATGTCTTTTTGTCACATTTAATTCATATGGTATATACCATGTTTTTTCATGGCTGTGTTCAGATCATCTTATACATCTTATACACCCATTTAATTCATACGAAATAATTGGACGGTCCTATTATATTTGGTTATAAAAAAATTGGTAGGAACCGAAATCTTAGACAAGTGATTACTATGAATTGAACTTATTTGTTTTAAACATTTTATGATTTTTAAAGCACTTTTTTTGACTTCTTTGCCAACAAAACAATATTTCTTCAGGTCTCAGAATGAAATTTTCAGTTTTGAGATGAACAAAATCCGAAAAAATGAAAGAAGATACTCAAACTTGTTAAGTTTATAAGGTTTTTCAAACATTGGTCCTTTTATGGGGTTGGGAGGGGTGGAAAATTCGATTGAAGAATAAGCAAGCATAAGTTTGCAATAATTCTTCAAGGTGTGAATATTTATTACAAATTAAGCAAACATTAATAGAAAAGGATAAAAAAAACAACTTTTTTATCATTTATTTCATATGAGTATGATGATTTAAAAAATATAACCTTACAAACGTATGGAGTGAGAATTGGAACAATTTGATTTGACCACTAATTGGAGTATATGTCCATTTCCGTCGGATCATGCTCACTAGCTTGTAGATTTGAATGTTAAAAAGAACATTATTACATGACTCAATTGAAATGAAGTGTAAATTATTGATGAAGAGATTAGACTTTTGAATTCCTCACCTTGCCTGTTGAAAGGATCCTGAAAGTTGAGGACAAAAATACGATTAAAATCATTAAAATGGTTGGTGAAGTAATAGTTTTATTGTTTGGTAGTTATTTAGTTTAAAACCACGGTCATGAATTTAATCATGAAAATTAGTAGTTGACTATTAATTAGAGCATAGTTCAACAACTGACATTTCAATAATATTCAATTTTTGTCCTTATGTATTTATTGAGTTTGATTTTTTACTTAATTTCTTTTAACAATAAAATTCTTGTCAAAATGGAAATAATCACATTATTAATCTAATAAATTTAAAGTGAATCTAGTCATCATGTTAGTTAAAATTTTGTTATCTCAAGGACTAATTTTTTTTTTATTCGTCAAAGATTAAAATTGAACATAACTAAAATGTGAGAAGTAAATATATTCATGACTAAAGAAAAACCTCAATACCTCAATCTAAACCTAGGCACTAAAATATACCTTTTACTTAGGGTATAGATGGAAAAGGATGAAGATAGAGGGAAAAAAATGTGAGGTAAAATTTATCATTTCTTAATACTCTCAAACAAGATAATAATTGAAGTTGTGATCATAAAGTTAAAATAGATTACCATTAATTAAAAAAAGCAACGTCTCGACCAAGGCACCAACCCATTCAGTGATTCTTTCTCATTCACACATGGTTTTAATATTGAATAACCTACTAATAAAAAGTCAACAAAAGCAAAGCAAAGCTCTGTATATACGTACAAATACGTGTATATATATATACACACAAATGCAAATCCAATTTCAGTCCCCGGCGATTTTGGTACTCTTCCACCGTCTCAGCTTGGTTCTTCTCTGTATCTGTATTTGCATTGTTCTGAACAACATGAGCAAGAACTGGGTGGACATGGAGCGCAAAATCCTGCGACTTCTTCACGGCCACAAGTCCCGAACCCATCTCACTCAAATCCACGCCCATTTCCTCCGCCACGGCCTTCACCAATCCAATCAAATCCTCGCCCATTTCATCTCCCTTTGTGGAGCTTTCAACAACATTTCCTATGCTAATCGCATCTTTTCTCAATCCCAAAACCCCAATATTTTCCTCTTCAATTCCATCATCAAAGCCCATTCCCTTTCCGGCCCTTCCCAACGATCCCTTTTCCTGTTTTCCTCCATGAAGAATCACAGGATTGTTCCCGACGAGTACACTTTTGCGCCGCTTCTCAAATCCTGCTCGAATCTTTGTGATTATAGGCTTGGTGGGTGTGTTATTGGGGAAGTTTTGCGTCGTGGGTTTGCGTTTTTTGGGTCTATTCGAATTGGGGTGGTTGAGTTTTATGTTTGTTGTGAGAGGATGGAGGATGCGCTGAAGGTGTTTGATGAAATGCCTCATAGAGATGTGGTTGTTTGGAACTTGGTGATTCGTGGGGTTTGTAAGATGGGTAATGTTGATTTTGGGTTGTGTTTGTTTAGACAAATGAGTGAACGTAGCCTTGTTTCTTGGAACACTATTATTTCTTGTTTGGCTCAAAGTGGACGTGATGTTGAAGCTTTGGAACTTTTTGAACAAATGGGGGAACATGGTTTTGAACCAGATGAGGTGACTGTGGTCACTATGTTGCCTGTTTGTTCTCGTTTTGGAGCTCTTGATGTTGGACAAAGGATCCATTCTCGTGTGAGTTCGAAGGGAAACTTGGTAGATATAACAACAGTTGCGAATTCGCTTGTTGATTTTTACTGTAAATGTGGGAATACAGAAGGGGCTTACAACATTTTTCAGAAAATGACTTGCAGAAGTGTTGTTTCTTGGAATTCAATGATCTTAGGCTTTGCTTTGAATGGGAAGGGAGAGCTTGGTATTGATCTTTTCATGGAGATGGGAAGAGGGGATGTGAAGCCTAATGATGCAACGTTCGTAGCCGTCTTGACTGCATGTGTCCATTCGGGATTTTTAGAGAAGGCTCGAGAGATATTTTCTTCAATGGCGCAGGAGTACGAAATCCAGCCAAAACTCGAACATTTCGGTTGTATGGTTGATCTTTTGGGACGTGGTGGATGTGAGGATGAGGCTCATAACTTGATTAGAAGCATGCCAATGCAGCCAAATGCTACATTGTGGGGCGCATTGCTTGGCGCTTGCCGAACTCATGGAAACTTGAAACTTGCAGAAGTGGCAGTGAAAGAGCTCATCAGTCTTGAACCATGGAACTCAGGTAATTATGTGTTGCTTTCAAATATGTTGGCAGAAGAAGGGAGATGGGAAGATGTTGAGAATGTTAGACGTTGGATGAGAGAAAAAAGTGTCAAGAAAGCACCTGGGCAGAGTGCAAGTGGGTGATTTGTTGATATGAGAAGAATTATTCAATGAAATCGGCTACTTAATCACCGTAGGATATAGATTACAAAATCTTCATGCTCCATGATAACCACTATCATGCTCGAAGTTCTTAAATCTAACTGTGCAGAACTGTCATCCCTCGAATAATTTCTCATATCAATGTTTACCTCATCAATGTTCTGAGGTGTCTTGTAACAAGTAGAGCCCAAGCCACAATAGTAAAGGTACGGGTACGTGCAAGCCGGCTCAGACTGACACTGATATCTAAAAAAAAAGTAGGGCTGGGCCCATATCCAGTTCAAGGCATAACGTTGAGAATGGTGTGTCTAAGCAATAACATGTGTGGCTTTGACGACGAAAGGCACCGAGTCCTCTTAAGGCACAATGTTGAGAACATCCGTTGATTTGGATGGAAGAAGTTATGCACTTACATCGATTTTGGCGTGCTTCAACGTGATTAGTAGTTCGTAAACTAGCTCTATAGCAAAACTAGTCACAGACTGGATTTCTTCCTATTCAAACGATCATAATAGATATGTTTTTCTTTTTCTTACTGTGGATGTTAGAAATCTTGTCTCAAATCAAACGAAAGAGAGGAAAAGCTCTTTGGAAATTGGAATACACATCTCTGGTCCATGTGTAGGTTCTCTTGGATGAAGTTGCTGTTGCTTTTGTTTTGTGTTAAGTACAAGAATTTTCCTACAAGATCCATCGTATTGTTTCTCTGTATTCTACGGGAGATTGAGCTCAGAGGCACAAGAAGAGTAAGATGAAGACAAAGAAGTAAATGGGAGTACGAAAAAAAAGAAGTTTTCTCATCTGAAACTCTAAACTTTTTATGCAAAATGTTCAAGTTTTCTACTTTTTCGTGTTCAGGAAATAGAATACAACATGATAATCCTTTCAGTGTTTCTCTTTTCGCTTTGGTTAAAAAAATAAATTGAAAATTTGCAGATGTGGGTAGATACCTGTACCTCTTCTCGCAAGTTAGCGCTCTACCATGGCTAAGATGACTTAATTTAATTTTTAAAATATTCTAAATTCACCAAGTATTAAATACCAATCTCACATGCTAAGCACGCTCTACCATCTGAGTGAGCTACATGGCCGCGTGCCGCTTGTCCAGGGCCTGTTGTCCATGGCCGTGTGCCCATTCCAAACTTTTTTATCATGCTTTTATAGGCTAGAATTTATGCTTTCATAGACTAGAGTTTACTTTTCATGTTGTTATTTCCTTGTGTTTTTCGGACTGTATGTATCCTTGCAATTTTGATATGCAAGCCAGTCACATAAAAAATTGCCCATAATGTACTATAAGGGGGTATGACTTCTTAAAGCTTCCTTCCTACCAATATAGTTGATGTGGTCCTTATTGTAATGTTGGATAACCCTTTCAAAGACAAAAGCATTTCTTAAACCTCCTTTTTTCCTTTTTCGAAAACATTTTTCTCAAGTCCCGAGATAAAGGTTGGCACCCAGTTGTGCCACCCGCTTTGCATTTTCGTTTGGCTGACTTGCTCACCGGATTAAAACTCGTGCCACACGACTGCTTCGCTAAGGCCAACGAAGTTAGATCGTGACAAGTGGTATCAGAGCTGAGTTAGGCTCCTTGGAATCAAACAAATGTAATCATGTCAACGACAAAGTCGTTAGACAAGTCACAAGTCAATCGACTAGTTGAAATTGAGGAACCGTGGCTTTTCTTAAGAGACACACCTGACACAATGCGTTTTCTTGAAGATCGATTGGGAGATTTTTCTGAAAGAATAGATGAAATTGGGGCACTGAATGCTAGAGTTGACGGAATGTCGATCCAAGAATTGATCATGAGGGTAGAAAACCTCGAAGAGAAAGTTACTCAAGCTCACGGCTTCGAACGCGGAGATAGTTCCACTAGCTCTAGTTTCTAGATGGAAAAGCGTGTCGAAGAGGTTAGCAATTCACAAAAGAACATGGCGAAATTGTTCGGTGAGTTTGTCGAAAGCTTCGAGAAGACCAGACCATGGGTGCCGTCAAGTCTGAGATGGTAGAAATGAATACACGGATTAATCTGACCATGCGGGCACTAGAGAGCCAAGGGTCGGGCCAACTGCTTGTCGGGTTCAACAAACTAAAAGTCCTGGAACCTAAAGCATTCAAAGGGAATCGGGACGCCAAAAAACTTGAAAATTTCATATTTGATGTTGAGCAGTACTTCAAGGCTACCAGTACAACCTCAGAAGCGTTGAGGGTTACTCTAGCCTCAATGCATCTTACTGATGATGCAAAACTATGGTGGCGTTCAAAAGTGAACGACATTAACAATGGGTTATGCAAGGTCGAGACGTGGGAAGACCTCAAGAAAGAACTGAGAGCTCAGTTCTTCCCAGAAAATGTGGAAATCATGGCAAGAGGAAAGTTGCGTGAATTGAGACACGCGGGAACAATACAAAAGTATGTGAAGCAATTCTCGGCAGTAATGCTAGATATTCGGGACATGTCCGAAAAAGACAAAGTGTTCTGCTTTGTCGAGGGATTGCAGCTTTGGGCTAGGACAAAACTATACTAACAGAAGGTCCAAGATTTGCCATTTGCATTGGCAGCCGTCGAAAGATTATTAGATTATGCCAACGACTCGAGCTCTTAAAAGAAAAACAACGCTGTTCAAGATAGTGGTAATAGGTCTTTTAAATTCACGGGGCAAAGGAATGAGAATAGTGGTAAACTTATTGGAGGACTCGACAAACAACCAGGAGTAGGTGAAAAGAACCCGCATAATGTGAATGCTGGTTCTTACCGAGGTCAGTACCAACAACAGAATAACCAACCATGGAGGTCTTTTCAGTGCTTTCTATGTAAGGGTCCACACAAGTTGCAATTTTGTCCAAACAAAGCCGCCTTTGCCGCGCTCTCAGTGATCCAAGCCTCAGTTCAAAGTGGTAAGGATCCTGAACCTGAGCCCGATATCGAGAAAGAGGATGATAACGAAACTCCTAGAATGGGAGCGTTGAAGTTTCTCACAACAATCCAAAAGAAAGTCGGGTCGAAAAAAGGGTCCGAGAAGGGACTCATGTTTATAGATGTTGTGATCAACTCCCGAAAAGTCAAGAACATATTAGTTGACTCAGGTGCAACCCACAATTTTATTTCTGATAAGGAAGTGCACAGGTTAAAACTCACCGTAAAAAAAAAAAAAACTCTGGGAAGATGAAAGCAGTCAACTCAGAGGCCCTACCCATCATGGGAGTTGCTAAGAGATTCATGGTGAAGTTAGACACGTGAACAGGAAAATTGAATTTTGTTGTTGTTCGTATGAATGATTTTGACGCAATACTCGGAATGGATTTCATACTGGAACATAAAGTCACCCCGATGTCGCTAGAAAAGTGTCTAGTCGTCGTAGATAGTGATCCTACGGTGATCACTACCAAGATCAAACAATAAAGGGATGTGCGAATGATTTCGGCAATAAAATTAAAAAGAGGACTCAGCCGCGATGAGCCCACGTTCATGGCGATACCCCTAATCAATGACCCCGTCCACACTGAATGTATTCCCAAAGACATCCAGAAAATTCTATGGGAATATGTCGACATCATGCCCGGCAGTTTACCTAAAGATCTGCCTCCTCGTTGAGGGATTGACCATGAGATTGAATTGTTACCAGGGATCAAACCACCAGCGAAAAATGTGTATCGAATGGCACCACCCGAGCTAACTGAGCTCTAGAAATAGTTAGATGAAGTAGTCAGTCTAGGGTTTATTTGCCTAGCCAAAGCGCCCTATAGGGCCCTAGTGTTGTTCCAGAAGAAGAAAGATGGGACCTTGTGGCTATGTATCCACTATAGAGCCCTAAACAAGGTTATATAGTGCACAATAAATATCCTCTACCAATAACAACATACCTGTTTAACCAAATTCACGGAGCCAAATATTTCATGAAGTTAGATCTCCTGTCTGGATATTATCAGGTTCGCATTGTTGTGGGAGACGAGCCCAAGACAACCTGCGTCATAAGATATGAGGCATTTGAATCCCTTGTAATGCCATTTGGGTTGACAATTGCTCCTACCACATTCTGCACTTTGATGAACCAAGTGTTCCATGAATACCTCGATCGATTTGTCGTAGTATACATTGATGATATAGTAATATATAGTTCCACCCTAAAATAAAATTAAGTGCATTTACGGTTAGTCTTCGAGAAGTTGAGACAGTATCAGTTGTACGTAAAGAAAGGAAAATGTGTTTTTGCTTAACAGCGCATTAAGTTCCTCAGACATGTCATAGAATGCAGACACATAAACATGGACAAGGACAAGTTAAGGGCGATCCGCAAGTGGAAAAGCCCAAAATCAGTAATTGAAGTCCGATCCTTCTTAGGATTGGCAAATTATTATCGACGATTCGTCGAAGGATTCTTAAAGCGAGCAGCGCCACTAACAGAGTTATTGAAGAAAAATAATCTATGGGAGTGGTCAGACAGCTGTCAAAAAGCTTTTGAGGATTTGAAAGAAACCATGATGAGGGGACCTGTCCTTGGATTGGTTGATGTTACCAAGCCGTTTGAAGTAGAAAAAGATGCATCTGACTTTGCCCTTGGTGGTGTCTTCATCCAGGAGGGCCACCTCGTTGCTTATGAAAGTAGAAAATTGAATGATGTCGAAAGACGTTATACTGTTTCAGAAAAAGAGATGTTAGCACTTGTGCATTGTCTACGAGCTTGGAGGCAGTACTTGTTGGGGTCACGCTTTGTAGTGAAGACCGACAATAACTCGATATGTCACTTCTTCAGTCAACCACAATTAAATTCAAAACAGGACCGTTGGCAAGAATCTCTGACCGAATTTGACTTCAAGTTTAACATAAGTCAGGGAAGAATAACCAAGCAGTCGATGCTTTGAGTCGAAAGAGCTGTATTTTCACTCACATCCACTCTAGCAAGGTGGATGGCTCCATACGCGACATCATCAAAGAACACTTATAGAAGGACCATTCGGCCAAAGCTGTGATAGACTTAGCCAGAGCAGGAAAGACTAGACAGTTTTAGGTCGAAGATGACTTACTGGTAACAAAAGAAAATCGTTTGTACGTCCCGAGAGCAGACGGCCTACAGAAAAAATTATTATATGAATGTCACGATACCTTATGGGCGGGGTCATCCTAGATGGCAACGAACCTATGCTCTACTAAAGAAGGGCTACTTTTGGCCGAAGATGAAGGATGGCATGATGTAGTATACCAAAACCTATCTTATTTTCCAATAGCAAAAAATTGAAAGGAAGAAGGTGTCGGGTCTCCTCGAGCCACTGCCGGTCCCCACAAGACCTTGGGAAAGTGTATCGCTTGACTTTATCAGACACCTTTCGAAGGTAGACGACCAAGAAGCCATCTTGGTCATAATTGATCGATTCTCTAAATATGCCACCTTCGTGCCAACACCTAAGCTATGTTCTGCTGAGTTGACAGCCTAAATATTCTTTAGGAATGTAGTAAAATTATGGGGTATCCCTTCAAGTATTGTCAGCGACAGAGATATTCGATTCATCGATACCTTTTGGACATAACTGTTTGCATTCTTGGAAACTAGTTTGAATATATCATCAAGCTATCATCCTCAAACTGATGGTTAGATAGAAAGATTTAACTACTTACTAGAAGAGTATTTATGTCACTTTGTCAACGCCCGACAGAAGAATTGGGTGCGTCTCCTTTATATAGCCCAATTTTGGTTCAACTGCAGACTAGTTTCTCCACAGGCAAAAGTCCTTTTGAGATTGTCAGTGGAAGACAACCATCTCTGTTGCACATCATTGACCACCCTCATGCGAGGAAGAACCCCCAAGCCCACAATTTCCTTAGAGAGTGGAAACAGACGACAGACATTGTAAGGGCTTACTTAGAGAATGCTTCTAAGCGGATGAAGAAATGGGCTGATAAAAAAAGCGTCAACCACTCGAATTCCAATTTTGTAGTTGGAAAGATCAAAGGCTTGTACGGAAGTATAAGGGATCAGTGGAAGTTTTGAAGAAGGTTAGAGTGACGTCTTATAGGGTGACTTTACCTACATGGATGAAAATTCATCATGTTCTCCATGTGAGTAACTTGAAACCCTATCATCTTGACCCTGATGATGATCGCCGCAACACAGCTGATAGATCAGGCATCGACCTCAAGCAAAATAAAGATAAAGATGTCAATGAAATCATCGACGAACGTACAAGAAAAGTTAAAAGACCTGTACGGACTGTTCACGAATTCCTTGTCAACTGGAAGAACCTCCCTACGGATGAATCAAGCTAGGAAAAGATTGAAGACTTGCAGAGATGGACACAGAAAGTCGAAGAATTCAAGATTTGGTAGTTGATAGGGACGCCAACGCTTTAAGTGGAGGAGGATGTCATGGTCACGCTTGTCCAAGGCCTATTGCCCATGGCCGTGTGCCCATTCCAAACCTTTTTATTCCAAACCTTTTTACCATGCTTTCATAGGCTAGAATTTACTTTTCACTTTGTTATTTCCTTGTATTTTTTGTAGCGTATGTCTCCTCGCCATTTTGGTATGCAAGCCAGTCACATAAAAAATGGCCCATAGTGTACTATAGGGGGGGTATGACTTCTTGAAGCTTCCTTCCTACCAAGTTATATGAGCATGCAATATAGTTGATGTGGTCCTTATTGTAATGTTGTATAACCTTTCGAAAGACAAAAGCATTTCTTAAACCTTCTTTCTCCCTTCTTCAAAAACTTTTTCTCAAGTCTTGAGATGGAGGTTGCACCTAGTTGTGCCACCCGTTTTGCGTTTTTGTTTGGCTGACTTACTCGCCGGATTAGAGCTCGTGCCACACGATCGCTTCGCTAAGGCCAACGAAGCTAGATTGTGACACTAAGAGAGCGCTCTACCATCTGAGCTACATGTCTAGTTGATGGCTAAAATGACCTAGTTTAATTTTTAAATTATTCTAAACTCATTATGTATTAAACACGTTGGATAAAGAAAAAAAAAGATTTAGAGATGCATGGTATCAATCTTTGTACATCTTGCATGCTAAGTGTCACGATCATACTTTTCGACTCATGTAGCGCCATGATAATCCTGCACACCATGGCTAGCTTTATGGAGAACTCAAGCCTTAAGCTCACATTGCTCATACTTTGTGGTTCGTCGGATTGTTAAGCGACGTTCTCCAAACCTCGACCAATCTTCATCGAATGCGCAACAGAATTACTCTTAGTCATGCAACTTGGCCCATATGTGTTGGTTATGAGATGGCGTGCCGCCACTTAATATATGGTCCAACCTCCCTCCCATGGGCAAGGGCGCAATGTCGGCACATCCGTGTCGTTCAACATTGTCCACGAATTTCTAATCTTGAAGGAAGCCGCCCAAGACATTCATCTTATAAGCGCTCAACCACACCATAATACACTCGTGTGCCATGGGGTAGCTCACTTAGGCCATAGGGCCCAGGGGTGGTGGAGAGCTGACACCATGCCTCCCCCTATAGTACATTTTGGACCATTTTGAATCTTCCACCCTTGCATGTCTTTTTGGCGAAGAATCATACGCCAACATAGTGAGTCTGTCGGGTGTCCGATTGACTCCAAACTTGGTGAGCTTACATCTTAGCTTTATACGAACATAACTTTAGAGCCACTCATCAAAACTCCATCTCAAGCCTTGACTTCATCGATACGGCCCAAGGCCACCGTGCCCCCAGTAAGCCTTGACACTGACATTCGGCATCATTGTGGTTTGCTTCTTGGTGGCTCTAATTGGCACTATAGGATAATTCTCTTAGTGTGATGGATGATGCACCATCCTCCTTGGTTGCATCATGGCTTGTCAAGGATGTGGGTCGTTAGTTAATCTTCTATGACTCTGACACTACACTCTACCATTTAAGCTACATCCCCAATTGATGACTAAAATGACCAAGTTTAATTTTTAAATTATTCTAAACTCACTAAGTATTAAATACCTTATATTTAGTTGGATAAAAAAAAAAAAAGAATTGGAGATGCGGGGTATCGATCCCCGTACCTCTCGCATGCTAAGCGAGCGCTCTACCATCTGAGCTACATCCCCAATTGATAATTTAAATGACTTCGTTTGGTTTTTAAATTATTCTAAACCCACAGTATAAAACACCTTATATTTAGTTAGATAAATTAAAAAAAGGAATTGGAGATGCGGGGTATCGATCCCCGTACCTCTCGCATGCTAAGCGAGCGCTCTACCATATGAGCTACATCCCCAATTAATGGCTTAAATGACCTAGTTTAGTTTTTAAATTACACAAAGTATTAAACACTTGGATAAAGAAAAACAAAGAATTGGAGATGTAGGGTATCGATCCCCATACCTCTTGCATGCTAAGCAAGCGCTCTGCCAAAAACCATCGTATTAGTTTATTTTTGTTTTTGCCAAAGTTTGAAACTTTAAAAAAAATTCAATTTGATTAGTTAGGTACAAAAGGAGGTGGTTGGATAAGGCTTTGGATGAAGAGTTAAGTTTAAAGAGTTATTTGAGAATATGTTTTGAGTAGTTAAAAATTAAGAATTTTGCAATAGATCGTTTGGATGTAGATTTTTATAGAAGAGTTACCTTAAAAAACTCATTTAAATATATATATATTTTTTGTAGAAGAGTTGGAACAATAGTTTGTTTGAATGTGATTTGAAATGAAGAATTATTTTAAGTAGTTAAAAATGAATGATTTTATGAATGGTTAAAAATAAATTATTCCGAATAATTAAAAATGAACTATTAAAAATAAGTGGTTAAAAATAAAGAGTTATTTTTAGTTATAAATGAATGATTAAAAATAAGGAATTATTTTGAATAATTAAAAATAAAGAATTGCTTTAAATAATTAAAAACAAGAAATTGTTTTGAATAGTTACAAATAATTTTTTTAATTTTTTGAGTAATAATTAGTAAATACTCAAAGTAAATCCTCTATAAAATTGATAAACAAACATCCCGAAAGGGTTTTCTATATTTTCATAAATACTCGTATGCTATTCAGTTTTGTCGTGTCATTCTTACTTTACTTTTATGCCTATCTATCATTGATATATTGATAGAAATGATAGACATCAAAGATATATTGATGTATTTTTTTAAGTTTCCCAACTAAGATTTTTTCTCGAAACATGGAAGTTAGAGTAGCTTAAACTTGTTACATTTACAAATATTTTCATTCCCCTTTTTCAAATTTCATCTCTTAAAAATGAAATGAAGATTTATTTTAAGAATAAGAAGATAGTATAGTATAATGAGAAATGACTCATAATATATCTAAATCATCCCTCTCCTATTATATAGGATTAACCGAATTATTATAACTCAACTTAATCTACCATTAAATTTCAACTTTTTTGGATAAGAAACAATTTCATTGATGGTATGAAATTAAGCCACAGAGATAATTACAAAAGGCCTCTCCAATTAATAAGGAGGGCAGAAAAGTCATAAGCAAAAAACAGAAAAGATTTTTTTAACCAATACACCACCAAATAAGTAATTTTATCTAAAACCATCCAAAAAGGCGACTCCTTGTCGTGAAAGATTCTGTCATTTCTCTCAGTCCAGATAGACCAGAAGATGGCTCTAGAGAAAACAATATCGTTGCATTTATCTAATTGAGATGGTAATAAATGAGTATGAAATCCTCCCTCATAGACTCATATAGATATATAAAATCCAAATTCCTTCAATATTTGCACAAGCATCTTATCACATCATTCAAAACTAACATGTTTTTCGAGTTTGATGTATGGACATTCAAATCTCTACGTACCTGTTTAAACTAATTGAACTTCCATGCATCTTAGCTTCTCAAATATGATTTAAAGAATGTGTCATAAGCTTTGTCCTAAAGTGAGACAAAGAGATAAATATCCATAAGTGTATAAAGAGAGAAGCAATGAAGAATAGAGTAGCCAGTTCACTACAGCATTTATAATAAAATTTCAGTGTGGGGAGTTTCAATTGGAAATGAAAAAGGTAAAAAAGAAAAACAAATCTTACCCCTTATAGATTCATACCAACAGAAAACAGTAAAAGGTTAAACAAATAATTTGTTTCTCAACACAAAGAAAACAAAACCTACTTGATGTACTGAGAAAGCCATTTGAAGCCATCTCCATAACCCATTTTCCTCACAATGCTACACATGAAAACCTCGAGAGGACGAACATTCGAGTCGGACAGGCTTACCTTTCCCTTGCCGGTGGTGAAGTTCGTTAGGCCTAAGCTGTATCGTAGCTCATCCTCTGATGCAGCATAAGGAATATCAATCTTATTTCCCAGAATCAGAAATGGAACGTCGCCTAATGCTTCATCCGAGAGGAGAGCATCCAACTCTTTTTTCGACTCTGTAAATCTCTCCTTGTCATATGCGTCGACCAGATAAACTACTGCATCCACCTTCACAACAATAACATATTTAGTTCAAGGTTTAGACATGGTAAAGAACTATACAGCATGACAACCGAATGAACCTCAGATAACAGCATATATCTAAGATCATATATAATGCAGTTAACCAGCTCAAATTAGATAAAATTGTCATTTATAAGATAGTGTTAGCAGACAAATGGTTTTATTAAATATATGAATTTATCGACAAATCTTACAAACAATTATCAATTATCTGACTCTATACAGTCTTTTCCATATCCATGAGTTCTAGACTAGCTTATATGCATCTCGACTAATTTCACAGAATAATCACCATTTGATTGTCAAGAAAACTCGTAGAAAACTGATTTATGTAGGTGACCACTACAAATTAAACCCCCATTTCAAGGAAGAGGTTACGGGTTCAAATCCTCCATCCCAAATGTTGTTGGTACAATTTTTTTTTTATACCCGTAAATATCCAAGCCAACTTACGTGCACCTCAATTATTCCATCGAGATAGCCTGACTCTATATATATATATTTTTTTTTTGAAACCGGAAAATCAAAACTTCGCTCCACTATACCTGGGGTAACCACGTCCGTCCCTAGGCAAGGCACCAGAAACATCAAAGGAGTAGAGACACGGAGGTGTCTACAAATTAATGTCACCGGTGAGTCTCGAACCTGGGACCTTGAAGAGAGCACACCTTCAAAGTCCAAGTCTTCGACCACCGAATGACCCTATAATATTTGATTGCTAAGGAAATTACTAAGAAATTAATTCTTAGGTTAGATGACCACGATCCACCATAGACTGAACTCATAACTTCTTAGATTCTCAAGACCCACTTGACCACTAGGTAATGAAGGTTCGAACCCATAATTTATAGTCGAATAATTGTTTTAATGACAAAATAATATAATAAAATAAATCTACGGTTATGTACTAGAAGCAGATCCTTTTCCGAAAAAGATATGCTATCAGCGAATAACCACCCAATTTTTGCCTCCCATGAATCAGAAAACCACAAAAAAAATAAATAAATAAAGGTTTCCTGGGATTATGAAGGCAGGTAGACATTATTAGTAAAATGAGATTTGGGATGTCAATTATGGTTTATGTCACATAAAGTATCATCATATAATTTATAGTAGAACTGTAGAAAAACTGTTTCAATGATGAGAAAATATATGGTTATATACTAAAAGGCTAAAAGCAGATCCTTTCAGGAGAAGCTATACTATAAGAGAATAACCATTTAAACTCTGCCTCCCATGAATCAGAAAAAAAGGTCTTTCTGGGATTACGAAGGCTGGGAAATGTTATCAAAACACAGAGATGGGCGTTCAAAGTTCGGATAACAGATAAGGTAGACAAAATGATGTCTGTACCTTTGCTAATATATGGAATCAAAGCTTACAGTCCTTCCTCGAAGAAGGCAACACAGAAATTTAGCACATTGGATCTAAAATATAGTAATGTCTTACAAAATATCAGTATGTACAAGTTATAGCCCAAGGATAGATTTGATGACAAGAAAAATGTGTGGTTATATACTAAAAGCAGACCCTTTTCATGGAGAAGATATGCTATCAGCGGATAATCATATAATTTCTGCCTCCATGAATCAGAAAAACACACATAGGTTTGTCTGGGATTATGAAGGCAGGGGAACATTTCGAAACATTGAAATTTGAGATAGCTCAAGCAAAGTCAAGTTTTCAAACCTTCCTCATCGAAGAAGGCAATACAGTAATCACTAATCAGTACTTCAGATTCAAATATGGAAAATGTCATATAAAATATCAGTAAGTATTATTTATTGTTGAATAATAGGATTGAAGACAAAAAAATGTATGGTTATGTACTAAAAGCAGACCCTTTGAAGTAGAAGATATGCTATCAGCGAATAACCATCAAATTTATGCCTCCCATGAATCAGAAAAACAAAAAAAAGGTTAGTCCGGGATTATGAAGGCAGGGTCATATTCGAAAACAGTGAGATTGTTCAGAGTTCAAATAACCACAAACGTGGATGAAATTGATGTATGTTGACACTTGAAACCATAGTTGGTCATATGATAAGTCGGTACTTAGAATTTCTAATATGGTAAATGATGTATAAATATTCAACAAGTAAAATATACAGTCAAAAACTAATTTGAGTGACAAGAAAAAGTACAATTATGTACTGAAATCAGACCCTTTCAGGAAGAAGATATGCTATGGAACTTCTGCCTCCCAAGAATCAGAAAAACATGAAATGCTTTGTCTAAGATTATGAAGTCAGGCAAACATTTTGAAACTTGCGACATGGTTCAGTGTTCAAATACATTTCATAAACATTTCTCAAGAGATTCAATCCCCCATCCTAAAGAAATCTATTTATTCGGTCAACTGAATTTTTCAACTCAAATAAAGTACATCCATGAAATAAGATAATTCAACTCAAATATACCTTAGCATAGTAATCTTTCCAAACTCGGCGAGCAATCTGATGCCCTCCCAAATCAAAGGCCTTGAACTTGATCTTACCGATGCTCAACTCTTCCGAAGTTGGATGCTGGGTCGGCTGGTGTTGAACCAATCTCTGCAATATGACAACAAATTGGGAAATAAACTCTTCAATTACCCGCTGACTTAAAATCCAACATTCGTGTAAATCTAATCAACAAATCAGATTTAAAAAAACGTACAGAAATTAGGCAAAGTAACCATTTATGCTTTCTAAAATCTGAATCCAAGCATCATCAATTGAATCACATCATTCGGTAAACAATCTAGAGCTAAAACATAATTAAAAAACAACAGCAGTCAAAATTCAAAACATCTAACCTTCCAATTCCGATATCGAATGCATTTCATCAATATCTCACAATGTAAGCTGATTGAACAAAATGAATTAAGAAATTAAACTAAAGAATCATAAAGAAAATTCACCTCGTCTTTCAACATATGAAGCAAGGTTGTTTTCCCGGCATTATCGAGCCCTAAGAAAAGGATCTTGGCCTCCTTTTGCCACAGCCCAAGAGATGCAAGAACTCCATAGAACCAATCGATCAAAAACATTTTCTAAGCTCCGACAGATTGCAAAGAACTGCAGATTTTTACCGTAATCGCACCAGATCGAGCGCCTAGAATCCCCCAAAGCGAGAGCAATTGAGCACTTCTAGAGATTTAGAAAAATACAAATCAATAAAAAATGCATCTCGGGAAGGTTGATATTAACGCAATAAGTAGGTGGAGAGGAGAACCTGCCATTTCTGTTGGAAGCGGAGCATAATGGAGCCCTAGATAGGCCCACATGGAGACTTAAATGGGCCTCTTCCATTCCCCCAATTGAGGAGACAGGCCCATATTTTGGCTATTTCCCTAAAATTTCATGCATTGCTAAATTAGGAGAAATTTTTTGTTCACAATTGAACGAAGGATGATTTAAACTCATCACCTCTTGATCATGGAAATACATTGATCACTTCTTGATTATGGGAATACATTGATGTATTTGAACAACCGCTCTTGTTGGTTCCCTAAAGATAACTATAGCTCTAATGGTATCGATTTGGTAATTCCAAAGTTGTAGGTTTGAAATTCCACCCACCTCTAATATTGTTGAATTAAAAATAAACAATTATTTGATCGAAGTTTAAAACCTACAACTTCTTAGTTACTAGTTCATACTCGAGGTCATTGAAGTTATGGTCCTTTAGAGGACTAAGGCACTTTTTGGACGAGAATTTGTAGAAGTGATTAGAATGAGTCATTAGAATAAAGAGTTATTTTGAGTAATTAAAAATTGAGATTTGTGCAATAACTTGTTTGGATAGAGTATTTTTGTGGAAGAGTTACATGCAATAGTTCGTTTGGATAAGGATTTTGGTGAAAGAGTTGCAGAAAAAAACTCATTTGGATGGAGATTTTGGAGGAGGGGTTGTATGTTGAGCGGTTTAAAAATGAGAGGTTATTTTGAGTGATTAGAAATGTGATATTTTTAGGGATTAAAAATGAATGATTAATTTGAGTGATGACAATAACTCGTTTGGATAATTTTTTTTAAAGAGTGATTGTATAACTTGTTGAAAATCGCAAAACAAACCGCCCCTAAAATTGGTACTTGGTAAGTAATTTTTATTACTTTTTTTTAATTCAAATATTTAAAATAAGAGATTCAAATTTAATATTGGTCACTTTGTCTCTTCTAATTATTTTGTTTTAGATTTTTTTAAATATTTAATTTATTTAAATAATGTTTAAATTTTCTAATTTGCCAATGTATTTAATCATCTAATTTATTTAAGTAATGTTAAAATTTTCTAATTTGTATATAAATATATTTAAATATCATGGTGTTAGATTATTATTGGTTAAAATATTATTTTGATCCAAGTTTTCCTTGTACTTTTTCTTAGTTCATATAAATTGATGTTTATAATAAATTTGAAGTCAATCTTAAATTAAATTTAATAGTATTCTCAAAAAAAAATTTAATTTAATTTAATAATGGCTAGTTATAAGTAAAAACTTTCAATTTAAAATCAGAAAGTTAACGTAAAATAAAAAAATTTAAATGCGACAGGACATAAAAATAAGAATCAATTTAAAGTTATAATATACGTGTACTTGTAGCAATTTAAAAATGTCGTAGTATGACCGAAAGAAGAATAGACAAACTATTAAAATAGGATTCTAAAAAAAAACTATTAAAATATATTCAAACCATATAATACAATTTTATTTTAAAATATTAAATGCAAATAATAATATTGTGTATATATAGATGATAAAAAAAACCATATACTTAAAATCTTTATTTTATCTAACAACTTAATAAATTATTAATAAAATATCAAACTACATTTAATAATGTACTTACATAGATACAAAAAATTATTGGTAACAGTATAAGATCTCTCAAGTAAACTTTAAATCAAGATCATCAAATAGTTTAAGTACTAATAAGAGATTGTATGGGGAGTTAGAAATCATCATGAAAGGACTCAATGGTTAAAAAGGCATTAAGGAGTTAAAGAATGATAGATTCAATTCATGTAAGTCACCTATCTAAGAATTAATTTTTTACGGATTTCTTTGATATCTAAATATTGTATAGTAAAACGGTAAGTCTCATAACATTAGTCTAAGTGTGCGTAAGTTGGCTCGAACAATCATTGATATAAAAAAATGAGAAATTAGAAATTAATAATTATTTTGAATGATTTTAAAATAAATAGTTTTTTTAGATAGTTAAAAATGAGTGATTAAAATGAATGATTACTTTAAACAGTAAGAAATGAGTGATTACAATAAATCGTTTGAATGTGATAGTTCGAAGATGTAATTTTAAAAGTTTATTTATAATAACTCTTTAAATTCGACAAACAAACCATCAGCATTTGAATAAACTAACAGTTGAATCAGAATACTAATAATAAATAAATGAACTTAGCCCACCACATTTTACTTTGCCAGACAATAAATAACCACAACTAATTGACCGAATAATCGCAACTAATTTTTTCTTTTGACTAATTTTACTGAACAATCACATCACCCTTTAAATTAAATCTAGTTGAGAGGAAATATGATGATTAACTCAAAATATATGAAGAAAACTCTAACGACATCTTGTAAAGCTTAATAACAAAATTTAGTTGCGACAAAATCGAAATCGAAATTGCATCCCCAAAGTATCCAGTTGAGAGAGCAGAAATTGCATAAATATTCCTATATGTTGCGACAAAATCGAAATTGCATCCCCAAATACATTGCAGTCTCTATTTTTTAATGTATTTTCTATTTTAAAAGTCAATATGCTCAGTATTAATCATTATATATCTTTTGAATTTACTTTTAAAACAACCACTTTATATTTCAAGTAATCATTTTAATCAAGATTTGGTTAGAAACTAACAATTTTGTTATCTAGTTATTCCACTCAATTATGTTATACATCAAACAAAAACATCCCTATCATATTCCCAACAGGCATCATCATCCGACGTTTCATAAAAAATGTTAATAACGTTTTGTGCCTATTCTATAGTGGTACAGATTCCTGAGCTAATATTATCGAACTTCACGAACCACAATTATTAGAAGCACCTTTTTCTTTTTCTTCTAGCTTCCCCTTACAAAAAAACTAAAGCTCCATAATGATTTTTTATTTTTGAAATTTAAGTTTATATTCCTCATCTTTTTACAACTAGCTCCATCTTTTTTATATTGTATCTATCATAGAAAGTAAATGAACATCGAACAAATTTCAAAAACAAAAATAAATTTTTAGAAACTAATTTTCTTTTCCAAATTTAAGTTTAATTTCTAAAAATATAGTTAAGAAATAAATATACAAGTAAAAAAATATACGAAGATGAGATAATTGTAGGCCTAAATTTCAAAAACCAAAAACTAAAAACAAAATGATTATCAAACATCACCTAACAATAAAAAGGCACCACTTATTGCTTTTATACTATCTTCTCCAAAAAATTGCTTAAAAACCAAACAAGTTAGGGATACAAACAAGAGAATAATATTTGGTGAATCAATTTATGAATTGAATCAAAATCCAGACAGGACACCTCATGATTCATCAAATTGTTCTTTTCTTTTTTTTTCCTTCTCTCTAATGGCTTAAACTCAAACTAAAACTCAAGCAAATCAGTGAAAGCATCCAGACTATTTTCTTTTTCTGCAACAGATAATTCTTCTACAACTGGAAACAAAAATAAAAAAACAACAAAAACAAAGAGCAAAAGGGCAACCGAACTTCATATGTCCTCTCCCTTACAGTTCATCCTGCAAACAAATAAAATCATACAAAGGTTGTTAGCAAAGCTATAAATATAAACATTATAACATGGTTTGTTAAATAAGGGAATAATAAAGCTTACGTGTTTGTCATCCTCCGAATCTGCCTCAGCCTCTATGTCCGAATCTCCTGCATCTGCATCGTCCGATTTGTCATCATCTTTGTCATCATCTTCGTCCTCGGCCTAATAGAAACAAAGCATATATACATCAAGTTATGTCACTCAAGAATTAATCTAAAAAAGTGTAGTTTTCAGGATACTTACATCTGAGTCCACAGGATCACTCTTGGCTTCCTGATGAACAGACAAATTCAAAAGTTAAATAACATGGTTCAGCTATTTATTATAGAATGCCACTTCATATGGGTTTTTCAAGTATAGATTTATTTCGTAATGTTAAAATGAAAAGAATATATATATATATATATATATCATTTAGCAGAAAAAGAACAAAAGGAATTACCTCCTCCTCTCTCTTTTTCTCTGCCTCTTCGAATGCAGCTTTCTCCACCTTTAAGAATATATGGAAAATCAAAATCAAGTACATAATAAAATACGGGAAAAAGAGACAATTACAAGAAGAAAAAATTCTTAAAATGTACCTCCTTGTGCTTGCCCCATGTTTCCTCGGCGACCTGCTTGGCGTATTCAGGATCATCAGTAATTAAGACATTGTCAAACAAGGTACCTGATTTCACCTGATATGCAATCATGTTGGCCATCATCAATGCATGAACTCATAACAAGACATATATATATGTAAGCAGAAATGGTTTGAAAATAAAAAAGAGGGAAGTTTTACCTGCCACAACTCAATACCAACGTATTTCAATTTGGGGAAAACATAGAGCTCGGGATCATCCTTGAAGTCTGCAAGGAATCAAGAATTAGCAACAAAGTTCTACCACAGAATTTATGATCTTTTAAACACAACTGAGATTTAAGACATAAATAGAAAACAACCTGGGTTGTCAATCATTGGTGTCTTCCACTTTCCCTTGTAGTTAGGGTTCTTAATTTTCTGCAAAAACAAAAATAATATATAAAATTTCAAAAAAAAGAAAAAAAAAAAGAAGAGGAAATTATCAGCATAGACTAGCGCCAAGCAAAAATAACATAAATCTACCTTAGGCTCCCATGGGCCTTTGTATTCAGGATTGGGAATGGTTGGGGCCACCCATTCACCATCTTCCTCATCATCCCAATCTTGGGGCTGAAACAAATAGCAAGGCTCATTAGTAACATATTCTCTTCAAAGCAGATAGCTAAAAAGATTAAAAAAATATATCAATAACTACCTTAGTGGCATCAGGATCAGTGATCTCTTTTTGGATGTCATCATACCCCTGTTACAAAACAAGTAACAATGTAAAGAATACACATTCAAGAAATATGTTGCAAATTAAGCTACCATTAGGGATGAAGATAATTAGGTATCATTACCTCTGGCTTCCTATCTTCTGGATCAGGAATGAATTCTTTGTCATCCCAATCCTCAGGCTGTAAGTATCATACATAGAGACATCAATAAAAATCCACAACCTCAAACACCATTCTTAAAGGGCCTCCTCATTAATGTGCTTATTATAGAATACTGCTTACCTTCTTGGCTTCAGGATCCTTGATTTTCTTTGCAGGGAGGAGGCTCCAATCACTGTACAAACTACCTGTTTGCTTCTCTACATTATCGATGAGGATGCTGTAAGTTGCATCAGGATGAATGATGAAGGTGTAAACATGAGTGAGTTGATCAGTCTCACAGGGAACGTCCTTCTTAATCAAGTGATTAGTGTCGTTATAGGTGAGAATAGCATGCACTTTCTTGGTACTGTAGCCACAGATATCTGGGCCAAACATGATGCTGCAGGAAACAAGAAACGCATAATCATATGTCAATACATCACATCATTTGTCATAAATAACTAAAAATAAATGAAAGAGAATTAACACTTCACAGGCTTCAGTATTAACCTGTAAGGAGTTTCACCACCAAATTTCTTCTGATCAACATCTCCACTTAGTAACTTCATGTAACCACCACCACAATCAAGCTTCTGTTCATGCTTGACGGAAAATTGGAAAACAAGAATGTTATCTTTGTTGCTGAATTCTGGGTACTCAGCTGAAATAGCGTAGAACCTGTAGTCTTCACTGGTTTGGATACCTAAGACATCAAAGGAATAGAAAATAAAACTATTGCTTGAAACCATTCTAACTTAGGCATGCACTCCGCCATGACATTCTGCAAGTCTAATAGACGAGGAAAATTCACACTAACGTTATATAATTGAGTATGGACTTAATAAGAGCTTCACCTTTATCATTAGCATCCCCGTGCCATTTTCCAGATGTGTAGTTCCATTCTCCAGCTAAACTTTCGTCCTTTTTCCAGTCAGATTTAACCCACCTATTCTCCCATCCATCTTCAGTAAAACCAACAACATAGTCAGAATTTGAAATCCAACCCAACAAATAGCATCAGATGATAAAATAATAAGAATATAAAGCAAGATAGTTCGAGCTATCAAGTTCTAAAGAAGATTCATATCTCAAAACCTTTGGAAATGTAACCGAGAATGATGATCAAAACAAACCATATCGATTTAACCATAACAAAATGTCGACGTCCAGTCTACCTAAGGAAATAACGATATCCTAACAACATTCAGCACTGATTTTTCGGATTTAAAATAATTGCAGAAGCAATTCATTATAATGTAATTCATTTCAAGATATCAAAAGCCTCCATCAAAGAGCACCAACACTTTCGACGTAAATCAGAAAAAAAAAACAAATCATCAAACCATTTCATGATTCTAAAACAAAGAAACGCATAAAACGAAACCGATCTACGCTGAATAATCTACATTATGACCTGAACATCAAAATTCCACAAACTCAAATTTAGATCAATAACAGATTAAAAAAAAACAACCGATCCATCACAATCAAACAAATTCAACATGAACAGCATAAACACACATTCTAAATCCATCATCGTCTAAAAATTCACGTAAATTACCAAGCGAAAAACTGGATCTGGAAATGAAACATAACAAAGAGGAGAACGAGAGTGAAATCATACCGTCAAAACGCTCCTCGAAAAACACCTTAGCCGAAGCGATAGAAACGAGAGATAGAAGGATCAAGGACAGTAAATTAGGGTTTCGAACCCTAAACGCCATGGCTAAGGTTTGAAAGCTTCTGTAAGATGCGAAGAGAAACGAAATTGCGAAGGTTTTAGAGAACAAAATGAGAATCACTGTGGACTATATAGAGGGTCTGACGTCATAAACTCTCAGTGGATCGAGGAAATAAATTAAAAAGAAAATTTATTCTGACGTGGAAATATTAAACCAATAAAAAGAAGCCAAATAGACACTTGTGCTACGTGGCGTTTTTTCGTTGGAAACTACACGAATTATTGGGGGTTTCTATTGTGCGTCACACGTGTGTAGAGTTGAAATTTATTTCAATGGACTGATCTACATGACCTGGTAAATTGTGACAGGAATGACACGTGGAATGA
>JBBMKA010000020.1:10176152-10211910 GCA_037833695.1 Sechiopsis laciniata | reverse complement strand
CATTTTATTTTTATTCAAAATTTAAATGTATTAACACATACTTTTTGATATGGTAGGTATCTGTAAGGGTTCATACTAAATAAAGAACTGTACTAAAATTTGAATGTTTCTTAACAAAAAAAAGGGGGAAAATCTTACCAGACATCAAAACTAAGATATGGAACTTGAGATTTGTTATCAAATAAAGGAAAACAAAATTAAAGCGAACTTTTGTTTTTGGAGCTCTTTTTATATTGTTTACATTTTTATTTGAAAGTTAATCTTCATTAATCATTCAAAATGATCAATTTTTTAACACGAGAATTTTATTTTTAGTTCATGACCTTGGATATATATAAGTATTTGAAACATTATTATTTACAAGAAGAGAGTATTTTGTCTTTGAATAATAAATGGTTGAAAAGGAAAATGAACGCATAGTAGGATTTTTTATTTTTTTAAATTTAAAATTGAGGAGGGGAGCACAAACTCTACCTCCAACTCTTTTTAAATAAGATAAAATCGAATACTGATTTTTTATATGAAGTCTATGACCATAAAATTAAATTGAATTACAATAAATGTAGAAACTCAACAGCCACTAATAGTCTTTACATTTTTAAAATTTGAAATTTAGTGCTTATACTTTGGAAAATTGTTAAAATTAGTACATACAATTAGTTTGATGTTATTTTGCAATAAAAGAAGTTCGTTTTATTCCTCTATAATTTTATTTAATTTATTCATATTAGTTATTATTTTTAATATTACCAATTATGATCAAAATAATAATAACAACAATGAAGACATTTTTTAAGATTTTATTAGAGAGCCTAAATGTAGATACTTTAGATTAACAAAAAAACCTAAATTCAACTAACACAATGTAGGGACGATAATTAAAAAAATTATCAATTCAAATTTCACTCTCTAATATTTTATTAAAAAAAATTAAAATTATAAAAACTAAAATAAAATTTATACTACTAAAATGCAACTTTTTTTATATTATTATTTTGAAAAATAAACATCAGGGAGATCCAAACCAATAAGTTTTTATTGAAAAAAAAGAAGCAAATATGTCATAAGGGATGAAATATTCTCATGTCAAGCTAGTTAATTTGTTTTATTTAGAAAAACAAATGTGTACTCCAAAAAAAATTATATTTTCACCATTAAGTTGCTCTCCTGTGGGTGTATAAAAAAAGTTGCTCTTTTATGGCAAAAAGAACAATAATTTAAACTACGTAAATATGAGTCACTAATTAAGATCTCATAAATTTAAATCTTTTTAGTTATTAAATTAAAAAAAAAAAAGTTATGATTTACTTAAGATTTATATATATATCAAGCAGTAAAATATAAGTATCAAAATAATACTATAACAAAAAAAAAAAAAAAGATGCAACATAATAATAGTAAAGAACACTATAGCCACATTTGATCCTCAAAGTGTCAACTCAAACAACACCATTAAGAAAAAGACTAATTTATATGAAATTTACATTATTTAGCTATCTATCAAGGCAACAACTTAGGCAATTGTTGTTATATATGCTTGAAAATGAGGCCACCATGAGCAGCAAAGAATGGGGCAAAAACCAAAGACTCAACAGCCATGAGCTTTATAAGAATATTGAGTGAAGGACCAGAAGTGTCTTTCAAAGGGTCCCCAATAGTGTCACCTATCACAGCTGCCTTGTGAGCCTCTGACCCTTTGGGACCAAGTGCTTTGGCATGCTCGCTTGCTCCCGCCTGCGTTTTATATCGATTGAAATTGCCATAAACTTTCGATCAACGATTTCAATGGTACAATAACTTTAACTTTTCTAGTTATTCAATTGCAGATCGTAAAGATATTTCGAACAACTTTGTTCGAAATAGTCTAAAAAAAACGTCGGAGTTGAACATTCTCCCAAAAAACCACTTCAAAACACTTTGGGGTATTAAAAAATTTCACAAACACTTCTTGAAACATAGTCAATAACATTGAAAATTTCAGTACCGGAGTCAAAGTCGATTTCTTACTGTTGTTTGATATATTTAAATTTACCTCCATCTATCAAGTTAAGATTTTAGGTTATTGGTCATTTAACATAATTCTTTTTTTTTTTAGATGTCAAAGAAACTCGTATGAAATTAATTCTTAAGTAGATGATCACCATGAATTGAACTCATCACTTCTTAGCTCCATTCTCCAATGCCCTCTTAACCACTAGGCCACTCCATAATGGTTGATTTAGCATAATTTATCGTGGTATCAAAACAATCATTGTTGTGTTCAAACCTATATAAGGTAATTTCTCCCCAATTAATTTGATTTTCACTTATAAGACATGTTTCAAATTTTCTCACAAGTGAGGAAGATATTAATTGGTATAATTAAATTTACCCGAATCTATCAACTTAAACTTGAGTTGATAATAATTGAAGTCGAAAAACACTCCCAAACACATTCAAAGTTAATATAATGGGAAGAGATTTAGAAAAACTAATATTGAAAAGAGGGGATGAAATAGATCTTACCTCTATGTACTTTTTTGCATTATCCCAAGCCCCACCTGTGTTTGAAGCAGAGATTGCAACCTAAGAAAACAGCCATTCAATTATGCTAAAGCTCATGATGATTGCCACTAAACAAAGGTTCTTTTTCAAGCAAAGTTAAAGCATGACAAAAGAAACATAAGGAATAGAAAAATGTTACTCATATATAATCATAGACCAATTTTTTATAATTCAATGACATGTATATTTATATTTCCAGCCAAAAACAAAAGAAAGACAAAATCGATCTTGTTTAAACAAGGCGGGAAATAATGATGAATGCGTCGAGATTGTTTAAAAATGTGCAAAGTGAAGGGTGATGAAGGGGACCAGTGGTACAACAATGTTTCTATGCAGTTCTAAGTTAAATTACAAGTTTATTCTCGAAAATTGTTACAATTTGGTCAAATAGATTCTGAATTTTAACAAATATGTCTAGAAATTTCTAAAGAAATGTTGAATAACCTATTAGATACAAAATTATATGTTTATGACCTATGAGATATCTTTTTTATGTCTAAGTTTAGTACTCGATATAATCTTGAAAATTCATGAACAAAACTTGTATTTTAACCAAAAAGGAAGGTAACTATTATTTATTGATCTTAAGACGGCTAAATAACAAATAAATAAACAAGAGGTAGATAAATTTGCTTGAACATCATTATTAAAAAAAAAAAAACTTCAGAGTTATTGCATTAATCTCCCAGCCTATATCATAAATTTTATAAGTAAACAAAAACTATAAAGAAGCATTTTTAGCCATGTTTAAAAAAAAAAAAAGAAAAAGAAATGGAAACAGTAATAAAAAACAAAAGCAGGGTTAAAATGAAAAAAATAAAACCTTATCTAAGAAAAAACCAAGTTCACCTAGTAGAAATCATTATAGATTTAATGAAATGAAACAGTTGAAAAAAAGAAAACACAAAAATATTCTGAAATTTCTCAAAAGTTTTCTAGCTGAATGATTAGATATATGAATGTAGGGAAAATTATAAAGAAAAAAGAATGTAGGGGAAAATGACAAACCTGAACACCAGAAACAAGGGAACCAGCCAGAAGGCCAGCAAGAGTTTCAACTCCAAAAAATGTTCCAGCAATGAGTGGTGATACCAAGACCAGAGCACCAGGAGGTATCATCTCTCTAAGCGACGCATCAGTCGATATCTTGACACAATTTGCATAGTCCGGCTTCGTCCTGCCTTCCATCAGCCCCGGGATCGAGTTGAATTGTCGTCGAACTTCCTCGACCATCTTCAGCGCTGCACTGCCAACGCTCTTCATTGTCATGGCTGAAAACCAGTATGGAAGCATTGCACCTACTATCAATCCAATGAACACTTTTGGGTTCATGACATTGACTGTTTCGATGCCTGCTCGGCTCACAAAGGCGCCGAACAAGGCCAGGGACACAAGAGCAGCTGATCCAATGGCAAATCCCTGTCCCAACATAAGAAACATCACATTTTTAAGCAACATGATGCACTTAGCTCTTAGGATGTAAAGGGAACATAAACATAATTCTCCTTTTTATAAGAAACCATCTTTCATTGAGAAATAAGTAGCACCTTTCCTATGGCTGCAGTCGTGTTTCCCGCTGCGTCTAAAGCATCGGTCCGCTCGCGTATCTCATGGCACATTCCAGCCATTTCAGCTATTCCTCCTGCATTGTCACTTATTGGTCCATAAGCATCAATGGCTAGACCAGTGGCAATGGTGCTAAGCATTCCCAAAGCAGCCATCGCAATACCATACATGGCTGCTAATCGGAAGCTCACGTAAATGGATAAGGCGATCGAAAATATGGGAATGATGACGGATTTGTATCCAAGAGCTAAACCAAATATTACATTCGTTGCGGCACCAGTTCTACAAGAATCAGCCACATCCTGCACTGGACTGCACAAATGATTTCATCATAAGCATCAAAATTTTCAGGCAATGGCCCAGCACATATCAGATTTCATATCAATGCCTCATTGTAAGCTTGAAAATTATCCTGAGATTTACTAAATGGCTGTCAATAGGGGTTCGGGTTGGATTGGGTTACGAGAATTTTTGGATTAATCCAAACTTTTGGGTTGGTCAATCCGCCAGTATTGTATAAGTCATTAATCTGATCTAACATGCTAAGAATTTATTTTGTTAGTTAATCTTACACACATATATGTGATACTATTCTTAGTTCTTTCAATCTAAGAATCGATCCAACCCACGGAAAATTATAAAATCATAACCCAACTCAAGCTAAAGAAAATTATAACCAAGTCCAACCCTTACGATTTAAGTTGGGTAGTCTGAGTTGCTCGGGTTATCAGTTTTTTTGTACGCCCCTAGCTGTCAATATTAATGGTAGAGGAAATGACTTTATAGGGGTTCGGGTTCCAGATCTCCTATTCTAATACAATGTCAGATTACCACTGAACTCAAAAACGTAAGTTGATCGGTAAAGGGCGTGTTTATTATTATTTTTTATATATGTATCAGGAACTATTATTTCACCTGTAAGCATTGCTAGTGTAATACTCAGTTGTATATCCAATAACAAGTCCTGCCCATAATCCTATCACAACACAGAAGAAAAGGTGCCTGCATTTGGATGTAGTCTTAGTCAGCATAATAAACTGATGTTCATAGGGGAAAATAGATTCTTGTAATCAGCAATGTTGTCGACTTGTACCAGTTCTTTACAACCTTGTCGGTGCCGAAATCATAGAGAGTGAATTTCGAAGGTAAGGCAACAAAGCTGACTAGAGCTACCCCTACCGTCATCAGCACGGTGGAGATAAGAAGCTGTCGCTTTAATGACGGTTCGATTTGACTCACTTCCTTGATCTCAATGAGATCAGTTGCAAAAAGTGTAGTTATTAAGCAAATCACAATGCCCATTGAGCTTATAAGTAGAGGGTATGACATGGCTGCGTAGTTATGTGTGAAGCCGAAGGACGATATTGACGCCACGAAAAGTGCTGCACAGGTTGATTCTGCATAAGATCCAAATAAGTCAGATCCCATTCCTGCAATGTCTCCTACATTGTCACCCACATTGTCAGCTATGACCTGAAAACCAGTGACATAATCATCAGTTGTAACATTCCTACTAAATACGGTTCGCGTGCATGTTTTAGAGTGATTTTAGAAGCAGCGACTTAAGGGGGTGTTTGGGACTAAGAGATATGATTCTTTGTGTTTGACCCATCGAGAATCATCCACCCCATAATCTTTTTCTTAGTCTCCTCCTAACAACTTTTTATTCTTCCCACAACTACTTTTTATTCTCCCCATAACTATTTTTCACTTTCATCATACTCATTATTTTATTTTCCTCATCATTATTCTTTTCACCCCAAACACAAATAATAGTTCTCCCCATAATCATTCTTTTCATCTCAAACATAAATAATCATTATTCTTCCATTTTCCTTCTAAATCTCATTCTCATTCTCCTTGCCCTAAACCCCCTAAGTGAAAATGATTTATTTATAAATGATTAAAAAAAGTATAACGACAAGAAGAACATATCGAATTACAGCAGGATTTCTCGGATCGTCTTCGGGGATATTCTTTTCAATTTTCCCAACAAGATCAGCTCCAACATCAGCTGCTTTTGTATATATACCTCCCCCAACTCTCCCGAACAATGCCATTGAAGAGCCTCCAAGACCATAACCCGTGATAGATTCGAACAATCCTTCCCAATCATCGCCATAATACAGCTTAAACAAATTGATGGAGGCATATAATACAAGGAGGCCATTGGCAGCTAGAAGGAATCCCATCACAGCACCGGAGCGAAAGGCTATAGCAAATGCTTTACCGATGCCTTTGCGTGCTTCTAGGCTCGTTCGAGCATTTGCGTAAGTTGCAATCTTCATTCCAAGGAAACCAGATAGAACTGAGGTGAGAGCACCTAAGAAGAAGGCAATTGTGGTAAAGATAGCATTGGCTAGAGCTGGCTTACACATCTGTCCTTTGTTGTATGTGCAAGGTTCACTTTTGGTGCTGAAGCTCTTAACTGAGCCAAGGAACACAAAAATTATGGCTCCAAATGCTACCATGAACACAACAAGGTACTTATACTGAGTGAATAAAAATGAGGTTGCTCCTGAAACCAAAGAGAAAACAAAATAATGTTGCCGTTTAGTCGAATATTTAATTATAACAAACAATTTTATTCATGATTGATATTATATAGGAGAAAGGGGAAGCCTGAGTGGGCAATCACAAAAGAGGACAACATTTTAACCAAGATACAACCAAATTAACAATTGAATCGAAAAAGATGTATAGTTAAAAGGCTTTATCTTGGAACGTTCTTCTATTGTGTTCTCGCCAAATCTTCCAACAAAAAGATCGAATAAAATACTCCCGCAAAAGCCTTTACTTGTCTAGAGACAATTTTCAAACACATTATTCTGTTGAACACTTGTTAAGTATACTATATAGACACACAATTATCTGACAAAACTAAAAAATTTCGAGTGTGAATTACATCAAACTTATTTTTTTTAAAGCATTTGATTTTGAATTACACTCTGGTATAAAAATGATAAATATTTTTAAATACTTTGTTTTGTAAATGTGTTCTTGTTGTGTCTGTGTTGTAGATTTGTAAAGACTATGGCATGTCACTATATCCATTGTCGTGTCGTATTCGTGCTTCTTATGCTATAACTTTTTGTAACATTTGGCGACTTTGGAACTTTTAATTTATTGTATTATATCGAATTGAAAATACTAATTTCATATAAAAACTCAAGAACATAATATGATATGGGAATTCAAATCCAAGAGGACACTACAATGTTACAGGAGGAAAAAGCATGTCATTATTCTACCCAGAACATCAACTGTCATTATTATAATGTTTATTTTAAACTTATATCATTTCATGACAGCTGATATTCAAACAAAGTATGACTGTCTCAAAATGAAAGCAAGAAATTTTCTATACCAAAAAGAGACTCACCAACGGAAATAGCCTTCTGGATTTCGGCACACTTTGCGACAACCTCGCGATCGTCGATACCTTCCTCTTGTCCTCTTTCAATCAAACTGTTTTCTTGGCTCTCATCATCAGCATAGACAGAAACCTTAACTCTTGAGACCAGAAGCCATTGAAGAAGTGCAAATCCAATACCAAGCAAAGCAGCTGCAGGTATCAGCAACTGTGTTAGACCTTCACTCAAACCTCCCATTTTCAAAGATCACAATTGGTTTCTGAGGTTTCTTGGCATAAAATGAAAATTCGGGTGTAATGTGGAAATTTCTATAAAGAAATACAAATCTATTATATTCTAAATTAGTGGTTTGATCAGAATGGTTGACCTTTTGAGATTTATCAAAAGTTTTTTTTTTGTGTGTATAACTAGATGAAGAAATGGAAATTTCTGGTTGAATCAGTCTAAATGAAACAGTAGAAGAAAAGAAACTTGGTCTGGTAACTGAATGTGATAATAAATTCTTTTTTTACCATTGATCAGCATAAAAAAAGTTTAATATAATTTTTTTATTGCTTCATGTGGAGTATGATTCCAAGTAACATTAAATAAAAGACCAAGAAAAAATTTATGGTTTGACTAAATTTATATCCATGGAAAAAGCAAATTGCCTTTGTTGCTTGTTACAACAACTTATTGTATTGACTCATAACATAAAGTTGAAAAACTTTTAAATTTAAGAAGGTATTTAAACTAACCATCATAGTTGGCCCAGTGGTCAAGAGGACTGTGAAAGATCAAAAGGTTTTGGATTCAATCTTTTGTAGCCAACTATCTAAAAACTATTTTTCTACGCTTTCTTAACAACCAAATGTTGTAGGCTTAAACGGTTTATTATATGAGAATAGTTAAGATATACGTAAGCTGACTCAGACATTCATAGGTGTCCACAAAAAAAAGTATCCAAACTAAGGTAACTTGGTTCCTTCGTAGCAAAGTTTTGTTTTGACGGGTTCCAAGATTTGGATATAAAATTTAAAGAAAAATGAAGTAAGAGGTGGCTAGAAATTGGGTGGAAAGGAAGAATTAGGATTTTACAAGCATTTGTTTTGCCAAATTCAGAGCAATGTATAAAATATCAGAATGCAGAGGAAGGAAAAGAAAAGTCAAACTTTTGTAACTTTCAAAACTAAATCAAGTTGAATTTAGAAGATATTATTTAAGGGAAAAAACAAAAAAAGTGAAGGTTTAATGACTTTCTCCATCAACTTCCTTTCCTTAGCATTTAAGGTTCATTCATCACAAGTTCATTGTCCACTTTATTAGTTAAGTTAATTTATTAGTTTTTTTCTAAATCGTTTTGTTTTATGGTAAATTTAATTTATTAGTTAAGTTACATCTATTGTCCACTTTATTGCATCTATTTTTCTTCCTATTTTTATTTCTGGCTGTGATTCAAGAAACATTATTAAAAAATAAATATAATAACACTCTTCTCCTAATTCATTTTGATCCACGTGCTTTTGAATTGATTCGATTCTAGTTTATGTGCTTTCAAATGTTTAATTTTAGTTAATTTATTTTCAATAAAACTTAAAATTGATCTCTATATTGAAATTAATTACAATTAATTTAACAACAATAATTTTAATACAAAAAATGATACATGATGAACATATTTAATAGAGAGAACGCCAATAGAGTAATTTTAACGCCAATAAGCTATTTCTTTTAGAAAATTTTACATAAACTCATCATAAGTACCAATTTGTAAGCTTGGTTAAAAGTACATGAATAAATATTAAACACTTAAAAATTCAAAAAATAAAACAAAATAACCATGAATCAAATTAGTATTTTAAACTCAAATTTAAGTAAACAATTTCGTCAATTTTTTAGTACAGGAAAGAAGTACATGTCAATGTTGGTTGATTTCAAATAAGAAACAATTTCGTAAGCATCTAAAAGTGATTACATCATGAAAAAAAAAAAACAGTACTTTGTTCTTTACTACTTGAAACATCTATCGATAAAAAGTATATACATAATTAAAAAAAAAAAAATTAAATACTCAACAAGCTTTGTCATTCTTAACTATAATAAACCAAAAACATGCTAACCATAGATTTTTCTTCAGGATTGTACATGAATTCTATCAATAAATGGCTCCAGAAGATGCATTTCCAAAGGGCTTTCCACAAACTCGTCCGCCTCAGACATGCATGCTTCTTCTTCCATTTCCCATCCTCTCAAATTTCCAGAAGAAACTTAGCAAGTTGTTTGATTTCCAATTCCGACCTCATTGATATTTTCGTCGAGATTGTTGCAGTTACAAGAGCTTATTCAAATCTCTGCTTCAATGAGGAGATACATATCAAGGAAAAATGCAGACAGAAAGCCAGTGATGCAAGAATCTGTAGTTCGACTTATACGAATTAGATTGAATATCGCCCATTTGCTTTAGCGACATTCTTCGACGCCGAGGCTCTTCGTAAAACGAAAGATATATTCGGTTCTCACTCAACTGTACCAACGATATTGTTCACCTCTTGTTGTGAGGGCTGCCATGCCTGGCTGGCCCATAATGGGAGAGGAGCCTGCAATTTGAGAGGAATACCTGTAACAGGGTGCACTAAATACAAGCTTTCAGCATGAAGCTCATGGCTATCATAAATTTTTCCATTCCACTCAGTAACACCCTCATATTTCACATCTCCAACGATAGGAGTTCCAAGATATTGGCAATGCAGACGGATTTGATGAGTCCTTCCACTCCGAGGTCGTGCTCGAATCAGTATCTCTTGCTTCTGAGCGTCAACATCTATCAGAGATTTCGATTGGACTACAATAGTTTCTTCTTGATCTTTACTAGAGTCGGGAAGTTTCTCCATGGTGATTCTTTGTCCATTTACAGATAATACTTCAAAATGGGTTTCCATGTTTCTGACTACGGAACCGCCAGGTAAGGAACGACCCACATCAGCCGCAGCATAAACACGCCATACCCCGAACTTTGACCTACCATGACCAGATTTGATGTTGATTTTTTTCCATTTTGGAACAGAGCCAATGCAGAAGGCAATATATGATTTTGAAACCTTGTGGTCAGTAAACGCCTTCACTAATTTAGAAGCGACTTTATGCGACTTAGTTATAACCATCACACCACTTGTGTCACGATCAAGGCGGTTAGCAAGATGAAGCTCTGGCAGACTGTTCTTGATCTCTGCATATGAAGAATCCGAGCAGAGAACAATCCAATAAATCGTTACTGATAGATAATCAAAAGATGTAATTACATGGCATCACATCACTTTAGACAAAAGTTTAACACTTCAGTAACATTCAAGCAACTCTCTCTACAACAACCAGGATATAGCTAAAACCATTTATATCAACTGTCTAATGATCAGAAAAATTTCTATTTTGGCAATGTAGGGAAAGCAAGCAGCACAAATCAATTACTCATTTCTTAAGTAAATGTACTCATAAAACTCCCAGAGCTTCCACAACAATCATGGTATCTTATATCAGACAGCAGCCCAGAAAGCTGCAGCTACATAATTTGATGACATGATCTCAAGGATTCTTTGACAATTTAGTTAAAAACTAACATTTGGTTTTTGAGGCTCCGTTTCATAACCATTTGGTTATTTGTTTTTCATTTTTGAAATTTAAGCCTATTCTTACTCAAATCTCCTACAATGTGTCCACCTTTCCTACAATGTATCCATCTTTCCTTAAGAAAGTATGTGAATGCTAACCAACTTTCAAAAACAAGAATAAGCTTTTGAAAGCTATTTTTTTTTTTCTAAATTTTGGTTTGGTTTCTATAAATATAGGTGAAAGGTAGATATCCAAGTAAAAAAAAACATATAGTAAGATGGTTGTTATAGGCTTAAATTTTAAAAATAAAAAATAAAAAACCAAAGGTTATCAAATGAGGCCATATTTTTTAATTATTTTTTAAAACTGTGTTTGTTTTCTGTGGGTTTATCTTTATTAACCAAAGATTTGAATTCAAAGTCAAATCCAAAGACAAAAACAAGTTTTGTTACATTTATTCACTAACATCGGCTAATTTCAACAAGAATCCAAGTTACATATCAATGCACAAAAGTGTGATCTATAAAAATAAATGTACACGACTTATATGGAATAAATCTTTCAAAAACTATTTTAACAAAAAATTCAGCCTGATATCTTCATTCTTTACAGCTTCGTCGATATATCCATTGAACGTATATGCTAATACCTTTATACAAAACAATCGCCATCATCGAGTTCATGTTGGCTATTCAAGAATTAACTCCATAAAAATTTCTTTGATATCTAAATGTCGTAGGGTCAGATCCTATGTTCAGTGAGAATAATCGAGTTGGCTGTAAGCGTAACACTAGAAAAAAAAAAAAAAAAAAAAAAATCCCTTTGTACAAAACGAAAGCAACTTCAGAATTGCACTTGCACCAACTCCATTCAATTATCAAACACAAAAAACTAGGTTAAAATTCAATTCACCTTGCAAACTTCATGTTAAAATCTGAATATCTGAAAAAAAAAAAAAAAAATCCTAAGAGTAGCATTCAAACACAAACAAATTGCACTTATTGGAAAACTCGTGAGCAAAACAAAGAGCCAACATAGACAGAGAGATCCTAGTACCTCCACTCTGCTGACCAGCCATGGCCGTATCACCGAGAAAACGATGAGCAGAGGCCAAAACGCTTTCACAATAGACTCCTTGCGGCTTATTGACGACAATGAGCCACTCGTCCTCGTATATAACATCGCTTGCGGATAAAGAAAAGAGACTGGATTTAGAGGAGGCGACCATGGCTCTAGCGAGCTCCAAGTTCTTGGATATGGCCGGCAATGGAGGCGAGAGAGGCGCCGGGTAGTTTTCTCCGGTTGCTGAGATGTTTACGGCCACCGGCTTTGATGGCTCCGCCTCCGCCATGTCGTTGCTGATCGGCTTGAATCTACGGAAACAAAAGGGTTTTGGGAATTTGGTGAAGGGTTTGTGGGGAAATGAGACGGGCCGATGGGCGACGAAGAGGGCCATTCTGTGACAAATATTCAAAAGTTGAGGGGTTCAATTGTTAATTTTAACGATTAAAGGGATCGAATAAATGTTTTTTCGGTAAAATATAAGTTTAGGAAAGAAACATGGAGTTTAGAGCTTAGTTTGTATAATTCAAATATAAAATTTAGTCCCACAATTTTAAAAATTATAATTTAGTCTCTTTAATTTGATATAATTTTAAAAATAGTTAATGCACTTTTTAATCAATATCAAATTTGATTATTCATATATCAATGATGAAATTTTGAGTTAAATGATTTTTTTGAAACTAATTGAGTTAAGTGATTGATATAACAAAAAATAATATATAATTATATGTATTAATAGTGAGCCTCCACGTATTTAATACATCAATTATTACGTACTACATTTTAAGTCTTATAAAATCGTTGAAACTAAATTCTAATTTTTAAAATTATAACGACTAAATTTTAATATTTTTTTTTCAAATTATTGAGACAAAATTTTAAATTTTTTCAAACTATAGTCACTAAACTCTAATTTTTGAAATGACGAATGCTAAACTCTAACTTTCAATCAAAGACTAAATTTATATTTTATCCAATCTTCATTTTTTAGTTCTTGAATTTTGACTACATCTATAAGTTGGGTCTCTAAATTTTAAAATTGAATATTTTCTTATTTATTATATTTTAATCAAACTCATTTTTAATCATTAAAATAATAAAATCGTTACGTACATAATAATCATTCAAATGACATATTATATGAATATATTGATTATTTTAATTTTCACATTATTATTGAAATGTAATAAGGTTTTTTTGTTTGTGTGTGTGTTTTTTTTTTTAGATTAATGTCATAAGGTATATTAAAAAAAAAAAAATGTCAAACTTGCAAATTTTCAATTTTGAATCGAAATTTAAAATAAATATCAAAACTAGGAATTAAAAATGTAATTTTCCGTAAAAAGAAATTCCCAGCCCCACGCGAGGAGTTTATGCACATAATACAAACTTCGAAGATAGAAGCTCTCATCGAAATTATTCTGGCGGTAACCCTCACAATAAAGTAAACCAACGACGAACGATTTGTTTGATTATCGAAATCACCTTCAAATTACCCTTTTTACTTCAATCAATTTCAATATTTCTGTAAGATTTCATCTCATCTCTTCTCTTCCGTGTTTGATTCAATCGAAAATTTTGTTTGCGTTGGTTTCATGATTATATCTGCTCTTTTCTTGAAGAATTTGATTTGTTCTGATTATATCTGTTCTTGAAGAATTTTTCTGAATTTTTCTGATTTTTTGTGATTTCTTCGTAGGTTTAAGATTGAAAACGTCTCTGTTGCGATTTTGAAGTAAGGGGAAACTTGTAAGGAGATTCATGAGTTCGTCTTCAGTAATAACTCCTGAAGATGTGTTGGAGTCGCTGATGAATGATGGTACTATCGATTCTCTTAGGTTGAAGATCATTAACCAGCTTAAAGCCAATGTGAGTATCTCCCTCCATATCATGTTCTACTTTCTTTGGGTTTCGAATTGACGCCACTGAACTGATATAACAATGTAATTTACTTGTAATTATGGCATGTTTTACTTTTAATTTAGTTAAGCCTAAGTTCGCTAAAGGGTGGCACGGTGGTCGAAGGCTTGAACTTTGAAGGTGTGCTTCCCTTAAGGTCTCAGATTCGAGACTCACCCATGTGTCTCCATTCTTTCGATGCCTGGCCTAAAGACAGGCGTGGTTATCCTAAGGGTATAGTGGAGCGAAGCTCTGATTTTTTATTTTAAAAAAAAAAAAAAAAAAATAGATAAGCCTTAGGATAACAAAGTTTGGGTGAAATAAGTTGTAGAAACCAAGTTGGCTTATGGTGTAGAAGGCCTAGATTTACATAACATTAGTTTATAACTCATATACCAAATGTAGGTTCAATTTCAGTTACACAAGTCTAACTCGTGAACCAAACTTTCCATAAGAGAAGTTTAAGTTATGGAGGGACTTGGAGCTATGTTAACGGAATCATTATCTCTAGTGTTTAAAGGAAGTTAAGTTCTTCTTTTCATTTTTTAAAAATGAAAAATCAAGCTTTCATTCAAAAGGACATACAAAATTAAAAGCTCACAAAAAGGCTTCCTTAAAAAATGACCTCCAACTCCAATGAAGTTACATAGAATTTAATGATGGCTCACACTTCCCCGTTGATGTTTCTACCCATCTGAAAATTCTATTGTTTCTCTCCTCACAAAGTCCCCACAAAATGTCACACACTTCAGCTTGACACATAAAAATCTCTTTGGTTGAAGTAAGATGAGCAGTTTCACAATCATTTCTTTCCAATCTCTATGCCTAGCTAACACAAAGCCTTATGAAGTCATCTTACAACGTCAAAGAAGATGATCAAGATCCTCAGCTACCTTCATGCTCAAATGCAACACGAGGCCTCATATTAAGGAGGACCTTCTGCAACTCTCCGTCTAAGGTGTTAATCATGTCATAGAGCATCTGCAAGTAAAAAACTAAACTTTCTTTACAGTTCTCACTTTTCATAAAGAAGCAAAGACTGAATCCCCCAAAGAGAAAGATGAAAGATTATCTAGAGTCTAGACAACCAAAGAAGGACCGACATGTGAACCCCTTAAAAGGGTTAGGAGTCCTACAACAAATGGCCCTATCCAGGAACACCGTAAAATTCCCTAATAAAGTAATTAAGCAACAGACTCACTGTCTCCGTATCAAACAAAGGACGTCTGAAACCCAAAAGAAATAAAGGATAATGTCCTAGATGAGCTAGAACATCTGCCATACTATGGTTTTTTTTATGAGGTATAAATGAAAAGGATGAGGGAAAACAAGTAGAAGGGTCGGTCCCCCATCCATCAATCTTCCAAGAAAAAAATATCACTCTCATTCCCCACCATACTAGAAAGAATATTAGAAATGAAAAAAAAAAATTGAATAATGCTTTTTCAAGGGTTCTTAGAAATGCCCTGACTCTCACTTGCCACTTGATCACAGAGGAGCAAACCGTACTTACTCATAATGACAATGACCTTGTGTCAAAAGGAAGCGAATTCATGAAGAAATCGTCATAATCACTTAGCCAACAAGGCTCTGTTTCAGGCTCTCAAATTATCCACCCTTATACCTTCGTGGACATAACATTGGAAACCTCTTCCCACTTGATCAAGTGAGCTCCTCTTACCTCTTCGATCCTCTCTTAGAGAAAGCCTCTTGTCAACTTTTCTTGACTTTTACAAACAGACACATGCATCAGAGAGAGAGAGAGAGGGGGAGAGGGAGAGGGAGAGACTATGTGGGAATGTCACTCATAATAGCTTGGATTAGAGTAAGTCTGCCACCCTTAGATAAGAAACTCTTCTTCCAAGAGGAAAGTCGCTTTCTAATCTTTCACACTACAAGATCCCTGAAAGAGGATGATCTAGGCGAATGTCCTCAAGGGAGACCTAGGTATGAAGATGTGAAGGTATCCATCTCACAACCCCCCTATGAAGCTTCTCTTTATCACAATTCAGACTTAACAATTGACTTTTACTTTTATTAATCTTTGAACTCGAGACTTACTCAAAGAAAGAAAAAAAGTTGTTAAAATTCACAAATGCATTCTCATCTCATGAGCAAAAGGAAATAATATTATCAACAAGTTGGAGATAAGATAACGATACATTGTCCTTCGATCGAAAAGCCTTCTATAACCCTGCTCTCTAAACCCTGTAAGATATAGTCTCACTTAGTACATGCACCATTGAAAGAAATAGGAAAGGGACAGAGGGTTACCTTGTCGAAGACTTCTTGTTGCTTAAATTTTCTCACCTAGCAAATACTACTCCACATCCAAAAGCTCTACTTATACCCAAAACCTTTCTTGACCATAACTTTATCCAAGAAGTTCCAGTCCACATGATCGAAAGCCTTTTCAAATCAATTTTGAAGATACTCCTTTCTTCTTACATGACCCTAAACCCTAAAGAAGTAAAGCTATTCTTTGATTTTAACCAACGTTGATGGGATGTCAATAGCACTCTCCCGATGCCTGACCTAGGGACGGGTGTGGTTACTTCGTGTATAGTGGAGCGGTGTTCCTATTTTCCGATTTCCAAAAAAAAAAGTGCTGATAGTATTTGCATGTGCTTTGATTGGGAATACATGGCCAAGTAGTTGATATGTGAACTCATGTTTTTCTGTTAAGACAATAGTTTGTAAGAAATTTGTTATGTTCTCTTGAGCTTTCTTCTTTTGTTCTAATTGTTTATTTAGCAACTATTTGAATTTAGATTTTATAAGGTGATATTCTGTGATAAAATGGTCTTTGAGCCTTTCTTTTCCAGCTTGGCAAGAGTCTCTCTTATGTGTATTTTCCTTGTTGCAGGAGGAGCTTAAGAATACCACCATTAAAATGGTAGAGCAGAGCAAAGTCCTCAATACCCCTGGGGCAGAGAAACAGACTAAAAGAGAGTTGTTTGATGCTCTCCGTCAGGAACTCGAGTCAGTATCATTTCTACTTTATTGTTTAAATGCCACTCACTTTGTTTACTTTCTTGTGAACTGAACTCAACACGAGGACACAGTCACATTTCATCACACGTCTTTTCAATTTGTTTAAATGATTGCATACTAATTTCTTTTGTTTTTTGATCATGTGAGGAAGGTGGTTGGATTATACTCAAGTTACTATGATTTTTTTTAAGAATAAGTTACTACGAATTCATATTTTAGATTGAGCATGATTCTGGAAGATAGCACTTTCTTCCATCAGGAACAAAAACTTTATTAACAATAAATTCTTGCAAAATGATTGAATAGTAAACGGCATATGAAGCTTTAAAAAAGAAGGTTTTTTATCGTATTATGTGTTGACAATTTTAGAATGTTGTTCCACATTTGAACCATCTAGGAGTGGCTTTGTGGTCAAGAGGGTCTTGAAGAGTTAAGAGGGTGATAGGTTCAATTTATAGGGGCCACCTACTTAAGAATTAATTTCCTACGAATGTTCTTAACATCTAAATGTTGTAGGGTCAGGCGGTATGTCTCGTAACATTAGTCGAGATGTGCACAAATTGACCCGGATAGTCATAGAAATTAAAAAAAAAAAAGTTGTACCACATTTGGGATGTTCATGATAATTTTCTGTTTAAGAGGACCTATGTCTGTCACTTACTCCTTTTTCTTTTTCTACTAAATTGTTTATCTGTTTAAACTTTAAACGCTTTGCTGACAAAGATGTAAGTGACAAATGACTCGATACACGTTTAAGTTCCTGACAATTTAATTACTTTTTGATGTTATGCAGAGCACCAGTGCTTGAGAAAGCCTCTAAATCTGTTTGGGAATTGATCTTGGACAACGATGGATTGGGCAAAGAAATAAACGAAACAGTCGAAAAAGTGTTTTGTCGATTGAGTGGCAAGGAGTTTCCTCCTCAAAATGGGGATATGCCATCAGTCAAAGAAACTGAGGACCATAAAGGGAAGGGAAAAGAACCCGAAGACGATTATCACAAGGAGAAATCATACCCTATTAGGAAAAGGAGTTTCATTGACATGAATGGCAAAGAGGAAAACAATGTTGCAGATGGAGCTGGAGAAAATCTACCTGTACCTGAAGAACGCAGTAGGTCACCTTAGTTGAGTTTGAAGACAGGTACACGAACCGTGCTGTGACAACAGATCTTGCAGGTGTGGTCTGCGATCATTGGTTCGAGTTTTTCCATCTTAATCTGATGAGCATGGCCTGTGTCAAACATGAATCAAATCTGACACTGCACGTCGCACACGCAGTTGGGGGAGTGGAAATCTAAAATTGAACACTTTCTGGTTAGAAAATAAGATGTTTAGTCGTAAAAACTAGCTTTTGTAATCTAATCTACCCATGTCAAAGCTGTGAAAAACAATATATTTATTGATTGGTATCTTTGTGCAGCATCATTTTTTTGGGGAAGTGTTTGATGGCTGGCTATATTGAATTAGATTTCCAATGTTAATTTCAGTTTATGCTAGATTTCACTGATCGGCAGGCTGGTTTAAGTGCATTTTTTTATGACCCATAAATTTGGAGCTTCGTTCCTCTAAACTAGAAACACCACTAGCCCGTCCCTCTAAACTAGGAACACCACTAGCCCGTCCCTACGACGCAACATTGGGATATATTAGAGGAGTAGAAACACAATTGGAAGGTGTGTATAAATTATTGTCACAATCTTTCTTTTTTTTTCTTTTTTCTTAAAAAATAGTCCAAGCAGATCTTGAATTTAAAGCCTTGAAGGTAACATACTTTAAAGTCCAAGCTTTTGACCAGCTGCTCCACCCTTGAGGACATTGGTTTAGACTCAAAAGCAAGTCTTACTTGTTTGGAATGACTTTTTCAGGAATTGATCAATGCCATTAGAAAAGATACTTCGAAATTGTGATTGATTTATGAACTTTCGTTTTTAACTCAACTATGGTGTATTTAATTGTTGCAATTGCATCTTATATTTCATTTATATTGTTTATTTATGAATAAATGGTCAATACGATGCAGTTAACAATTAGACAGCTAGATAAATTTGCTGGAAAAATGAGGTGATACATTGGGCTTTGAACTGGAAACTAAGGTAAGCTATGTCAAAATATTAGATTGACTATCTTTATAACCTCCAAAATTAAATAATATAAAAAGTACCTAGTATATACTAAAAACCTAACGCGAAAGGAAGCTTAGCTTAATGGTAATTGACATATATCGCACGTATTTTCAACTAATAGATCTTCAAACCCAATAAATATAATTGTTGCACTAAAAAAACACTTAAAGTTGGACGATTCAACAAATCCATTAACATTCGAGATATGAATATAGGATAATATAGTATAGGAAATTTGTTTTTAGTGATTTGTTTTTCCTTTTATCCATTGTATTTCAGCACAAATGACCCTCTCTATCTTCCTTGTAACTCTTTCATTCAACAATACTTGGACCCAAGTCATACTTATCCTTATTTATGACCATACATTTTACTTTTTCTTTATTCATATTTTTTTAAATCTAAAAATGTGGTGGGTAACTAGCTTGAGTCTTTACGAATAAAGACTCAAGTATTGCACTTTATTCAATCACATAGTTTTTGTTTCTTAAAAAAAAAAAAAAAACATCGAGATTTGAGCAGTGCTTCCATGTTGCTAACTCAACCTAGGAATCAGAAGAGTAGAGAACACTGCAAGAAAATGAATGAAAGAAAAGATTCATTTATATTTGTTTAAAATAATGTTCAAAATTATTACACTAGAAATAGAGAAACATGTGAAAAAAAATGGGTGATGTTAATGATCAAAGCCTCTCTCCATCAATTGAGACATTTAAATAATACACCGGGCAATACTAATAATAAATAAAGTCATGAAAAAACCCAGCTGGATGTTAAATCTAAAGTTTATGATCAAATATGAAAAACTTTTATATTTCCTCAAATGCCAGGTTGAATATCTGGCTGTACTCATCCACAAAATGAACATCAAGGCCTTCTTTCACATTGGAAGCAAGTTCATCAAAGTCCCTCCTGTTTGCAGAAGGGAATATTATTGTCTTTACTTCACTTCTTCTTGCAGCTATGGTTTTCTCCTTCACCTGTAAAAACAACACAGAAGAGATCAAATTTGAATTTTCTGATGAATGACTCAAACCGACAAAATGGACTCAAACGAAACCAAAGTTGACCAAGCTTAGCAAAATCGAACTGATGAACTGTTCTTCAGTTTTGTGCTTCATAAAATCAAATTGGCAAACAAGTTTACTTCAAATCATTACCAATCAAAACGTCATGTTGGTTGGTTTCCCAAGTTTGTTAAGTTTTTCTAAACTTCTTCTAGTACTTTAAATTAAGCTGTATTCTCTAAATCTAGAATGTTGACATGGAAAGGAGATATTATAATCCTTATGGAGTGGCTTAGTGGTCAAGAGAGCTTTGGGGTGCTAAGAGCTTATGGGTTCAATCCATGGTAGCCACTTACCTAGAAATTAATTTCTTACGGGTTTCCTTGACATCCAAATATTGTAAGGTCAGGTAGTATGTCTCATGACATTAATCGAGGTGCACGTAAGTTGGCCCGGACAATCACGGATATCAATAAAAAAAAGAAAAAAACAGATATTATAGCTGTTGAATTATGTTAAATCACCAATCAACCCAAAACTTTAAGCCGGTGGATTGGGGTAAATTTAATTATATCAATCAACACTCCCTCACTTGTGGGCTTTGAAATTTGAGAAATACCCTACAAGTGAACTTTAATTTAAATAGAGAGGAAACAGCTTGGCAGGGACTCAAACTCAAGACCTTCTGTTCTTATATCATGTTGAATTATGTTAAACCACCAATCAATCCAAAAGTCTAAGCTGATGGATTGGAGTAAATTTAATTATATCAACCAACAATAGTAAAGTGTTAAAATTCTTCAACTTACCCCACCAATTGGAAGAATTTTTCCAGTCAAAGTTACTTCTCCGGTCATGGCTAGATCCTTTTTGACAGGCTTCTTCATGGCCAGTGACAACAGAGATGTTATCATGGTGCAGCCAGCACTCGGTCCATCCTTGGGCGTTGCTCCAGCAGGAACATGAAGATGAAGCTTGCTATTTGCAAAGAAAGGGTTGTATGGCTCTTTCTCGAGCAATATCGCTCGGGCAAGTGTGTGAGCGATTTGCGCACTTTCTTTCATGACATCTCCAAGCTGACCAGTGATATGAAGTGCCCCCTTCCTATCTTCTTGCTCAACTTGAGTGGTTTCTATGTAGAGAGTGGAACCTCCCATGGCAGTCCAAGCAAGCCCCATCACGACTCCAATCGGCGTCTGGTCATAAATGCGGTCTGCATGGAATACTGGTTTCCCCACATAATGATTTAGATCTGACGAGTCAACAAGCTCTTGCTCAATTTCATTGGTGACTTCCGATTCGTCCTGCCAATGCCATGAAAAATTCAGGATATGAAATCTGACTTGGAGTAAGGACATGGATGACTTTGGTAGTGACATTGCTCAAGTCACTCCAATTTGGTTAGTTTTGAGAGTCGAGCTATATTTCCTTCTCCTATAGAAGTAAGGGGAGGAATTCCAGCAATATTTACATAGATAATGAACTTATATTTCTTAAATACCTTGGCATCCACAGGTTGATTGGGATGAAAATCATCAGCTAGAAGATCACCCGACATCTTCTCGGCTTCAGCAGAGGATTCAACCTTTTGTTCTTGGCTACTTTCTTTGATCAATTCACAGTCACTCTGACTCTCGCTTCCACTACTGTTTTTACTTCTTTCTTCATTAGATTCAACAACCTCCGCTGCTGCAGGTTCATTTAATACTCCTTTTCTTACAAGTTTAAGAGCAATCTGCCACGGTACAAATAAAATTACATTGTAAGGTTTTTTTTATACAATGGTAAGCTTCTTTATCCTATGATCATGCAACAACACCAAGATGTGCCACAGAAAATTCACACAAGTGCAATTAGTTTAGCACAGATTATATCTTATGGCTTCTCAAGCTCATTTTGTATCCATTATCAAATAAATCTCAAGAATAATCCAAAAGGTGAGTACTTTCACAAACCTTGCGATAGATCTTCTCGATGTGCTTCTGGAGATTTCTAACCCCTGCTTCTCGACAGTAGTTTTCAATGAGACTAAGGAAGGCAGCATCCGTCACTTTGACCTGAAATTAATTGGAGTTATACATTTTCATGGTATCCTATAGTAATAGGTGCCCCAGTGAGAGAGAAAGAAAGAGAAATACCTGTTCTGGTTTAATACCGGACGCTTCACGTGCAGCTTTCTCCAAGTAGTCTCTTGCTATGTGCATCTTCTCATCGGTAATATATCCAGCAATGGAAATGACTTCCATTCTATCCAGAAGAGGATTGGGTATCGTTTCAAGAACATTTGCCGTGCAGACAAAAAGAACCTGCAATAGACATTTTCCAAATGATAAGGCTCCCCAACTTCACGTGGTAACTCCCCCTAAACCGAGTTCTACAAAATAAATATTATAACCAACTGAGAAATTTATCGCCTAAACCCACCTTTGAAAGATCAATTGGAACATCAAGATAATGGTCCAAAAAATTAGCATTCTGCTCAGGATCAAGAAGCTCCAATAAAGCACTAGCAGGATCTCCAGCATGTCCTCCTCTTCCAAGCTACATGATACAAGATAAATAATAAAAAGAAGGCCAAAATTATTAAGTTTTTTTTTTTTTGTTAAATCAGGTTAAATTACCAATCAACACAAGAGCTTAAGCGGATAGATTGAGATAAATTTAATTTTATCTTCTTCTTTTTTATAGGAAATGAAAAACAACTTCATTGATTAAATGAAAGTGTTACCAGAGGAGAAGTAAGTTTAAATGTATCAACCAACACATTTCAAATATTATCACAAGATTGTTCATAATACTATGCACGCATGTAGAAATACACAAATACATTGTCTGTCTCATTAATCATACCTTGTCTATCTCATCAATCAAAACAAGAGGATTAGCAGTTCCAACATTTTTAAGGCACTGCACCATCTTCCCTGGCATTGCACCAATATAGGTTCGCCGATGACCCTGGATGCAGTTTTGTCGTTAGTGTACATGCAATAACTTTACAAGTGTAAAAGAAACATGTCAAAGAAAAAGATATGTACCTTAATTTCAGCAACATCGGCCAATCCTCCAACAGAGAATCTGAAGAATTTACGATTTAAGGCACGGGCAATTGAACGGCCAATACTGGTTTTTCCCACTCCAGGTGGACCAGAGAGGCAAATGATTTTTCCTGTCATGTAATAACTCACTTGTCAACAAATTAATAATTTAAAGATACATTTATGGTTGTTTCTTTATGATTAAAAAAAGTAATAGTTTTAAGAAAAAATTAATAGTTCTTTTGAAAATAATAATAATAATAATAATAGTTAGTTGTCAATGATACATGTCATAAACAGTTAACCAAATCTATATGTTTCAGAATCAATGAGAAATAAAACAATAATGTTCAAGCACAATTCTACCACTTCGTTCGTTTGAAAAATTGGAATCATCAAGGATATCAAGGAAACAAAACTACTTTCATGGACATCTAACTAGACACTATTAAGATAATCAGAAGAAGGCAAGATAACATCCATTAAAACATATTTATCGAGAAAGAAATCAACATGCCAAAGCCTGAAAGAAAAGAGTCAACAAACATAAAACGTCGACTTATTTTAATTCAACAACATTTGAGGTGGGAGATTCGAACTCATGACTTCCTAGTAAGCTCATATTACATGTTAGTTCAGCTATGCTCTTGTTGACATGAAACGAGAATCTTTTTTTATCATCATAGCATATTTTTTTGCCAAAGAAAAGAAAAGGGCATAACAACCTTGCGAACTTCCTCTGAGCTTCCCAACCGCAATAAATTCAAGTATTCTTTCCTTGACATCAGCTAATCCATAATGGTCTTCATCTAGGATTTTTTGTGCGCCAAAAACATCAAAATTCTCATCACTGCAATTGTAATGTAAAAGAAGTGAAAAATGAGATCAAGAATGTATACTGCAGGTGCAGAGGTTGAAATTTACAAACCTGTGAACTCCCCAAGGAAGTGCAGTCAGCCAATCCAGATAGTTTCTTGTAACATTAAACTCACTCGAACTGGCCTCCAATAGTTGCAGCTTTGTAAGCTCTTCTTCTATGACTTGCGCTACATGTGGGGGACATTTGTCTTTGTTTGGTTCAAGTCTATCTCTAAACTTGGCTGCAAGTTTAATAAAAAAAATTGTTCAAGTAGAAGTATAATATTAGTCATACTAGTACAAGATGAAAAGAAAATGAAAATCAAAGCCTAATATCATCAGTCCAATACTGCATCATTGTATGGAGGCTACCAACAATCGCCACCATAACATTTTCAATGATATAGGATACATCTTACATCTGAATTCATTATTAAACATGTTTCTAGATATTCAGTAGGACTTCCCTATGATGATAAATGAAGGTTTAAGGATATATCGTTTTTAATTGTTCAAATTTTCCACATACAAACTCTTCTGAGAGACTTTATGACCCACTCACCTCTTGCATACATTTTCATAGTGGTTTATTTTATTAAATATAAAGTTAGTTCACAATCCCCATGAAATTTATATCAGGTATGCATACAGACCGAAATAGTATCATCACTAATAGGCCCGCAATATCCAAGGTTTAAAAGCGAAGGGGTAAATAATCTTTTATATTAGCTTTAGCTTTATTTTGTAGTCTTTTGGTTAAGCCGTTGATGTAACTGCCAATACATCCATTATAAATAAAATATCATTGAATTCATATACATTTGAGTTGGTTTGAGAGTTATAAGTGTACTCGAAATCTCCTAAGTGGGTCTTGTTGTGATTCTAAGGTTGGAACTCTATCAATCACTGTGAGTAATAGCATCCGCACATGGAGAAGAGGCTCACCGGAAAGAGCTGTCTTGTCATCGGTCTCAAGTCCCAGCTCCTGAACACAAACATTTAAATAAAATCTCAGACGTTTGAAACAAGAGGAAAGCCATGCTAGTAACAAGTAACTAGTAAGTAGACTACATTAGTAGATTGGCAATGATGAGATATAAGTAGTACGAACCTTTTTAATGGCTTTAAGTTGCTCGTTTAATAAATAACGACGCTGCTCACCACTTATCTTCTCCTCAATTGCCTTTGCAATGGATTCCTATTATAACCATTTAAAGGATAATATGAGCAAGCCAATCACCTTCAATATTTTAAAATGAGTAACATTTGTGAATCCAAATGAAAATTGTCAAACATATATCCCTTCTTCCAATCGCTCTTAGCACATCAATAAAAACCACCAATAATATAAGTTAACAGAATATGGATACTTCTGAGATCATGAAGTTTTTCTATTTTCATTCTTGAGGATAGAGGAACACGCATATTGAGTCGGGAGCCACGAGGCTCAGGGTATGCAGTTCTTTCGGACAACCTCAGTAAATGGGAAATAAAACATCATCATTCAAAACGTATTTTATTATAATGAAAACTAAAATCTTAGATGCATTTGCACATAGCAATAGAGTGGTTTTTTTTTTTTTTTTTTAATTTATTTTGAAGATAGAAATAGACTAGTCTTACTAGTCTTTATACATTGTTCACAATGTGAAATATAAAGAAAATTTCACCACATACCTGAATTTTGTTTATTTCGATCTCCTTCTTCAATAATTCAAGTGTAAGTTTCAATCGTTGGTATACCTAAATCAGAAGGAGAAAAAGAGTAAGACAAGCAAATAGAACCAATGAAATAAGCTGCAAAGTTGACTACTAGATTGCAACAGAGTTAAATCTATGACACAAATACATCCATATCTATGAAGACGATTAATTTTTTATGCCTTAAAGCATATAAAATATATCTTCCCAACAATTGACAACCCAATATATCTACCAAAATTTATAAGCGAATCTGTCAAATATCTGCTTACGTCTAATTCTTCAAGCACTTCCTGGCATTGTAACTTATTTGCTCCAGATATTGCTGCCCCAAAATCTGCTAATCTTGGAAAATTGAAATCACCAATATGCTGCACATCACAGGAAGGAAAAAAGTCAAAATCAAAATAAAAGTGACATGAACAACAAGATATTACATATTGCGGATGTCTGAAATGTATATAATGTCAGTCAAATTTCTGCTTACATCTAACTGTTTAAGTAGGCTCGGATTGTTTTCAAGTTTGGGGTATTTTCTCTTTGAATTTCTTTTTTTTTTTTCTAATTGTTTTTGTGCAGGGGTACCTGAGTGTATGTTTGGACATGATCCCTCCAAAGGGAGCTGGTCTTCAAAACATCCCTCAGGGTAGATATAACCTCAAATGAAGTTGCCTTTATAACATCGTCATCTTTGTTATAAGTTTTATCCTGAAGAAAAGTGCGAAAAAAATTAGCAACACATAATGATAAAATCCATTCTCAAAGGAACCCTCATAAAATAATTCAAATGGAAATGTAGAACCACGTGCCTTGAGATGATCAACTTTCACAGTTAGGGGCTCCTCGCTAACCTATACATAAATCATAAGTATAGTCAAGTTCAGTATTCCACACAATCAAATAAAAACCTAATACACAAACAACAAGGAAATATATTTACACCGCAATCTAAGTATTCTTAGGGATCAGATAACATATGGCTATGGAAGATAAAAGGTAGAATGGTTTTATCTTAAAGTATTCCGATTACCATCTCTGTAATACGAAGTCTCCTGTGACCAATAAGAACCACCTGGTCTCCTTGGATACTTGAAATCTGAAATGACAATGCAAAGCACATAGAATCAACTCATTATGAACTAAAATATTATAGCTCATATTGCTAAAGAAAAGGGCCAAAGGTTAACACAAGTACCTGAGCAAGTGTGCCAACTTCATGAAGCCTATCATATAATTCTTTACCTTTCATATCACTTATGTTTTTTTCTGTCTCAGTTCCAGATACTAAACTAGGATCAGTTCCTGGTTCATCCTTGAGAAGGAAGGCACCAGCATATGGAGCTTGCCTTCTTCTGCTTTCTTGCAGAGCGGCTAGTAGTTTAGGATCCTGCAATATATCGCACGTCTCAAATCTCTTCCCCATATATAAGTAAATGCCTCTATGTTTTCCTTGTTTTGTTATTAGATAAGCTTCCATTGATTGTTTAAGTTTATCTGTTGTTTTTGTTGATGATTGTCCTTTTTCTCCTCTTGTGGTCTTTTTCTGTATTCACCTTTAGGTGTTCAAAGTTCTCTCCTATTTCATTTATCAATGCAATGTTTTCTTTTATAAGAAAATAAACAAGTAAATGCCTTCAATAAGTCGGTTCAACTAGGAAATAAGAATCAACACAAAATTCATAAACAGCATGAACACCACCAAAGAAAACTAAAAGATTAAATACATGGCAGCACTTCAACTTAACTGACAAGGCCAATGTAGTCTACAAGCATGCCAAGAACATTAATACCTTCACATAAATCGGCATGTAGAATCCAGGAAATAAAGGCCTGTGTGGCAATGGCAACGCCAAAACCTATCCAAAGAATAAACAAATTACTAACCTTGTTTATAAATGAAACATTTGGGATCAGTCAAATTAAAAATCAGTCCGAACTAAACCAAGTAAAAAACTTTTATAGCAGGTGATAAAAATGGAAGGTTTCACCAAAATACTACAACAGCATTTGTTGTATTACTTAGTACTTCTCTAGAAGTCGAATGTTCAAATCCTTATACCCCAAATTGTTGTACTCAAAAACTACTACAATACCTAATTTGATCTAGTTGAACCTCCCAAACTCAAATTTATACTAATAGTGAAGCATTATCCTTTATTGTTTTGCATTTTTCACTTCAACGCTTCAGCCAAGTTAACCACTAATTTCTTTTCACTTTTTTTTTTTAATCGGGATATAGAAGCTTCACTCCACTATATACGGGAGCACCCGCCCCATCCCAAGGCTAGGACTAAGGAGACATCAAGAAGTTTTACAATTAACCTCACTGATGAGACTCAAACCTAAGACCTCTAAAAAACATGTCTTGAAAATCTCAAGCCTCAACAAACGAGATTGCCCTTCGAGGACACTTAACTACTAACTAAACACTAAATTCAATCCTCACTGGCATTTGAAAATTTTCTACTCCCCAATTCAACCACACCAATTAAACAGAAAAAATCAATTCAATGGAGAAAAGAACAAGAATTTTCAGTTTCCCTCGCATTCCTAATCCACACGTCGAGTAAAAATCAAAACTCAATACCAACCGTCAGATAATCCTCCGGTCGAGGATTCGTCGAAACAATAGCAGATGAAGATTTCGACTCCGCATCCTCCGCAGCTGTCTCCTCGGCCTTAGCCTCAATTTCAACCACAGCTTGCGACCCATTACTGGCATCGGAGCAAAAAAACGCCCGACCACTCAACCTGGTGCATTTACCCCGAAATCCACTGAGAGATCCAAAAACCCTAACCAGAGGCGATTCCGACTCGGCCGCCGGCCGGAGACTCGGAGCGAGGTTGTGGCGGAGGCGGCTCCGGAAGCATGAGGAGTTTACAACCTTCAACATTGAATGGAAATCGAAACACTGCTTAATTTCCTAATGGAATTCTTGAAGTTAGTTTCAGTGATTGTGCTAATTCCGATGGTGGTTCTGATCGGCAACCGCCGCGGACGGGGGAAAAGCTCTGCCGAAGATGAAGAAGGCTGGTTATGTTAAAACCCTTTGTAAACCCTTGGCCTTCATTTGACTGAAATACCCCTAGTTGATATTGAAATGTACTACACCTCCATCCAATTCTAAATCAAAAGACGGCTAAAATTGTAATTTGACAATAATTTCAACCTTCTAGAAATTTCGGTTTTAGATTTTTTTTTTACGACAAAAAATGGGTATTTGTAGGAGTAGGCCAAATTAGAAAAATATTTACGGTACAATGCAAAAAAAAATTAGCAATTATAATTATATCGTACAAAAATTATATGGTATAATTAATATATAATATTGTACTAATAACATATAATATTGTACTAATGTATTAATAATACATAATACTCTAAATTATACTATATGATGAATATTAATTATACCGTATATTTGACCATGGATGAAAAAAAAAACAAATTTGCCTAGTCCACCACAATTTCCCTAAAAAAAATAGTATTTTAGTTTAAAATAATATGATATCAAAATACATATTTTTGGAATTGAAGTAGTAGAATTGAACCGGATTACAATAGATTGACCAAGTCTATATATTACCCATCTTCTTAGTGACATACCTACATTTAGGGGTGCAACATAAAATCGAAAAATCAAACCGAACCAATTGAAAACGAACCAATAGTTCTATCATTTATTAGACATTGAATCAGATCAATTTTTTAAAAACCGAAGATATCGGTTCGGTTGTCGGTTTGGTACAAAACAGACAAAAACCGAACCGAAATCACACTTACCTACATTGATTGAGCTATGTTTTTGTTGGTCAAAATGTATATTTATTAAAACATTATATTTGTATAAATTACTTCTTTTAATCAATATTTAGGGACGAAGAGATTCAATTATATACCATTTTTGTCGGATGCTTGTATTTTAGGTTAGTTGATCTATACTTTTATTGGCTTTTGAGAATTAAGTTTATAAGTACTACTTTCTATAGATTTCATTGTTATGTAGTTATCCGCTTTGCACCTACATTTTAAAAATAAGTCAAATTTAATTCATTTTGTCCCAATTTGTATATCCTAGTTTTCTTTCATCACTTATAAGGAAGCATTTGAATTCCTAGTCAAATTCTAAATCTTACCACTTTTTAAATATGTGTCAAAAAGATACATAACACAACGATGCATAAGTGGAAATATGATTTATTGGTTTAATTTCCAAAATCCAATGATATGTTTGGAGGGTCATTTATGCAAACAGGATTAGGTTATTATAACTCAATTCACGTTTGACATACCGATTATAATAACAGATGGATTGACACAAACCCAAGCTGATATTTCACATAACTCATATCTTCATTTGTTTATTATAACTCATTATAATAATATGCACTTCAAACACAATTTATAATACTCCGAATGTTCATAATAATCTACATACGTAGTTATCAAGTATTGTAAAGATACTTAATCCATTTATTGTCCATCACTTCAATATTCATTTAAAACTGATATGAATTCCATCCACATAAAATAAATGCATCATGAAAGAAAGTATGTTACTCTCAACTCATAGTACAAATCAAAGGGTTTTCTTTTTATTTTTTCACACAAGACTTGAACTTAATTGTCATCGTTTTTCTGGATATGAAACAAATCAATTTCATTGGTTATTGTTTTCCTTCTGAAAACCAATAGATTTAAATCACCAGAAATCAACCAATGCGAGATCCAAAGCTACAAAAGCTGCTTAGACTCACATTCATACAATACATTAATTTCTCATATCCAAACATATGCTATATAAATTTCAGCACATCAATCTTAGTATATGAAAACTTCATGACTTATTTCTATCAACTGATGCTACCTCTTTAAGCCTGAAATTCTTGGGGATTAAAAATTCCCTTCCTTTCAGATTTCTTAGTAATCTTATTTGCTGGTTTGTTTTAGCAAACCTTTGCTCCCTTTCTCTCTAACAGTGTCTGCTCTGAATCAATAACTTCCTCCTTTGCTCATTTTCTCTTGGTTCCATATAGTCTGGCCACATTTAATATTTCAGTCAACAACATAGTATAGACATGAAGCCTAGCTTAAAACAAAATATATATATATATATATATATATATACACACATGTGTGTGTGAGAGAGTGTGTTTGTACCTGCTGTATTTCAACTATTTTCATAAGGATGATAAGTAACATTTGGTTGTCAAGGTAATTCGTAAAAAATTAATTTAAAAGTAGACACCATGAATTAAACTCATACCCTCTAAGCACTATTTGATTTACAAGGTCTTTATCTAACCACTTGGCCAGCCTATGGATTAAACTAAAAAAACCATGACTTCAATCAATGGTAGTTAGCTATCTAGAATTTAGTTTTCTACAGATTTTCTTGACATCCAAATGTTGTAAGATCAAATGGTTCATTCCCTAAAAATAATCAAGGGGCACGTAAGTAGATCCAAATACTTTCGGATTTTTAAATAAAAACAGCAACCAATTCTCTAAAGGCAGCAACACACAATTTGTTCTAACCCAATTACTGCTTCCGTTGCTAACAATAAATAATGCATCTTTCATTTAACATCAACATAATAGAATAAGTGAAAACTAACTAAATAGCCTACACTTAATCTTATTTGACCATGCTGCTAGTCAGAAGAATTGAAGATTAAAAAGAGGGTTGAGATAATAGACCAAATCAAAGTTCAAGTTCTTTCTTTTGTGCAACCACGCCCGTCCCTAGACCAGACGCTAGGAGACATCGAAGGAATGAAGACACGGGAAATGTCTACAAATTAATGTTACAAGTGAGTTTCGAACCTGAGACTCTGAAGAGAGCACACCTTCAAAGCTCAAGTCTTCAATCACTTGTGCCACCTGGAGAACATACTGACCTTCTAAATGAAAGAAATACAATGAAGATAATAAAAGGAGACTATTCCCTGTTCGGATCCAGCTGAAAAGTAAGATTCCATCAATTAAACCGAATAGATAGCATGAAGCAATATTTCACGGCTTGAATCATAACATCTAGATGACCAAAGTATAAGAAATATCATACACATTGTTCTCTGGCAGGTAACCTGCACCTCTTCTAATTCGAGACATACAGAGTCATAGACCGAAATCATAAGACTAGATCAATTTTTCTTCACAACAAGAAACAAGAGATGGAAAATGCAGTTTGCAAACAAAGACCGCCTTTCATACAGATCAATTTCTACAAGACAGTATACAATCACATCGCATAATGGTCAATGCTACAGTTTACTGTCTCATACCTAATGGTAAACGATTTTGACTAGTAAAAGAAAACAGAACTGTACTCAATTTTTTTTTTTTTTGAAACAAGGGTAACCACACCTATCCCTAGACCAGGCACCGGGAGACATCGAAGGAGTAATGTCACAGGTGAGTCTCGAACCTGAGACCTTGAGGGGAACATACCTTCAAAGCCAAAGTCTTCAACTACTGTGCCACCCCTTGGGACAAAACTGTACTCAAATTCAGTACGGTAGAAGAGAATTGAATGAACTACCTTTTCCAAATTTGTTGCAGACTCTAATGAGATCCAAAAACTGAAAAAAAAAATAACTTAACCACTGCCCTTCAGTCCAGACATTTCCCGAAACCAAGAAAAGACCCTGTCAAGCCTCCTCCTCACTGTACTCTTCATAATCAGAATCCGATTCATCATTATGGGGTTGTACAAGAGAATTCATATTGAACATAGGTTCGGTTTCCATCTCCTCCATGTCAATAGTGTCGTAGGTTATCCTTTCAACAAACTTGTCATCGGAACAATTGAGGAGCCATGAAAGTGAACAGCTAATTCCCTTCTGCACAACCTTCCTATGTCTAGGCTTTATTGTGGACTCCAGACCATAAGTAAAGAAGGCAGGAAAAGCAACTAAATCGTCTAAAGGCCTTCCCATCTCCTTTTGGAAGAACTGAAAGCTGTGTTTCATTATATCAAGATTCAAAGCAAGCACTTGGGGGCAACCTATAACCATGTTCTTCACTTGCAGTAAGGAAAACCCACAATTTTTTAAGAAATCCACATGGTTGATCACAGCTGAACTGCTAAGGCTAACAATTTGTGGCATCTTTTCAATTATAGTGCCGAAGTTATCATCATCCAATTCGATTATTGATTTTAGTAAGTTCCTTTGACTTAGAAGCCTAGTCTCAAGGTCCATTCCTATGATCTCGGCATACTGTGCAACTATAGAAGAAATGTATGCTTCTCTTACATTAAACTCCAAGAGCAATTGAATATTGGGTTTAACCTTTTTTTCCAATCCAAACCCCAGAATGTGTGGCCGATTCTCTATTAACCTAGCAACTGCCAATCTTGGAATTCCCAAACTTTCTAGATATTCGACAAACGGCTTGATCACCCGAGCAACCCTCATTCCCAAAATTTCAGGGTACTTGGTTAAAACCACTCCAATTTCTCTTCTTGCCACTCCAATTCCTACCAAGTATGCCACTGAAGTGCTCATGGTTCCCTCAAGCTTAAACCCTAATACTTCCGGATATCTCTCAAGAACACGTGGTACATCACTTGGCTTAATATCCATGCCTTGCAGATACTTGACTACTGGAGCAAGGTCTACAACGACGCTAGAATGGAGGACTTGCGGATACCTTCTTAAAAACTCGGTGAAAGTAGATTTCCTAACACCTAATTTACCAAGGTAATCAAGTACTGGTATCATATTCTTTTTAACACTGCAGCCAAGAACAAGAGGGTAGTTATTTATATCGTCAATTGTAAGTCCCAATTTGAGAAGAAAATCGACACGTTCCTTCATAACATCAATTGTTACAGGAAGCTCCAATCCATCAAGCTCATCAGGAACTACACCAATTCCACGCAAGAACTCGTACACCTTTGCACGATTTTCCAACCTCGCATTCTTCATTTCCACTAAGCTAGGGCGACTATATAATGATGAAGCGCTTCCCTCTTTTCTACCCACTTGAGAACTGTAAGGCTTTGATGTACCAGTTGACTGCACAGATTTGGATACTGTTCTCCTATCACCATGAGAATATTGTAGCCTTGCAATCAAACCTCTCCTTTTCTCATGGATAGCAGGCGCTTGAAAAGTTGATATGGTACTAAGTTTGAATTTGTGACACTTAAGAGTAGGCATCTCGAATAACATGATGGAAAAATTAGGTTTCACCAAACCAGCATGGCCTCTGATCATCTTGCCTCCAGGTTTAACACTCAACTACACCTGGAAAGAAAACTACATATATGTTACTATTTAAATAATAATTTGAAAATAAGAAGAAAAAAACATCTCTACGGATAACAAAATATTGTACAAAATGGATTAACTCATATTTACTTTTTTTTTGTTTAAGAAACACTTTCATTGATAAGTGAAATTACAAAAGAATTGGTGAGCCCCAGAGTTACAAAAAGTCATCTAATTAGCATGGAGGGAGATTGAACTATAATGATGAAAAAGAGGGAACTATTTACACGACTACTAAATAAACAATAGAACCATAAAACTTGCATAATGGTGTCTCTTTTACCTAAACAACTCTTCTATTTCGTTCTTTCCGTAAGCACCAACAACACAAATTACAAGATGAGCGGACAATACTAAAGTCCACAACAAAATTTAATTTAGATTACATCCTAGTTATGATATGCTGCAACAAAGGCTCCTCCTCTGACATTAGCCCCCCAGTCCTTTGTAAACAGAATTGGGAAACAACAGGATCATATTTTCTCTAGATGCCAATTTACTAATGCCTTATAGGATTATATTTTATTGGCTTTCAACTGGAGTGTCCCTCTACCTTAAAATTCTAAGTCTTTGCTGTCTATTACCGATGAGGGGCATCCATTCAAGATCAAGAACAAGCTTATTTGGGAAATGGAAGAGTTTATTTCATTTTATTTTTTTTGATGACCCAAGAACTTGGAGCTTCGGCTCTAAACCTGGGTTACCACTGGTCCATCTCTAAACTATTGTACTAGAATACATTGTAGGATTGGAAGTGGGAAGCGGAGCCACTTGGGACATTAATCACCACACCAATGTCAAACTTGGGATGCAAAGGGGAAATGGGAGAGTTTGTTACAGTATGGACTGTACGAAACAAAATGATATTTGAAGACAAAGCTTCCTCTTATTATTTGGTGCTCGTATAAAATTATCAATACGGTTGTATCTTGGTTAAAACAATCCTCTCTTTCTTAACTATGATTATTCTACCCTCCTTGCTAATTATTTATATCCACTATCAAAAGCATCACATAGTCCAAAAATTCTAAGAGTTTGAAGAGAATCAAGCATCAAATATATGCAAAACTTTAAAAGGAAAAGAAAAAAGACCAAATCAAATCCTATCCTAAACAAATTTCACCCGCCCTTTGTTTTTCAAACTTGTTCTTTCTCTGAGAGATTTGACCCACTTCGAAAACCACCGTACTCAATCACTACCGCCACCAATTTCTGCCGGAAAATCGATCCAAAGACGCGCCGATTACAACCTCCAATTCAAGGGAAAAACGTCCGAACATCAGCATGTAAAATTTAGTACGAAAACTGACCAACTTACCGAAGATTTCTTATGGTCGGGGCAAGTAGAGTGAGCGCTTGAAGAGCTGCAATGGCGAAGAGCGTGGAATATGAGAGGATTTGTGAACTGAAGTGAAGTGAAGCAGAGCAATGAATCGCGATGGAATGGAGGTGAAGTAGAATTGAAGAAACACACTGGAAATGGAGAGCGAGGGAAGATAGGGTTACTTTTCAAAAAAAAAAACATTTCAATGCGGGGATGCTTGTTTGTCATATTTGATAAGGATTTACTTGGAGGATTATCTAATTCCTTTTTACTTACTCCGTCTCTTTTTTATTTTTAAAAATAATTTACATATTTAATCATTTATTTATAACTATTCAATCATTTTTTACCACTCATTTTTAATCATTCATTTCAAATCAATCAAAATAACTCATTTTTAA
>JBBMKA010000020.1:10158643-10170678 GCA_037833695.1 Sechiopsis laciniata | reverse complement strand
ACTCATTTTTAATCATTACTTTTTTAACTACTTAAAATACTACTCATTTTAAATCTGCATCCAAACAAAGTTTTGACTCTAATTCCTTAACGCGAAAATCACATCCAAACGAGTTTTTGACTACAACTCTCAATTTTTAACTATTCAAAATAACTCTTCAATATATCTTCTTAAGCTAAATCCTCACTAAATATGGTAAACAAACACCCCCCAGAGGTGTTTGGAAAATGAGTTATTTCGAGTAATTAGAAAATTGAAGATTTTTGTAATAGACCTTTTGAATGTAGATTTTATGGAGGATGGATGTGTATTTTTTGCCGAGGAATTAGGGACAGTATTTTGTTTCGATATGGATTTGAAATGAATAGTTATTTTGAGTAATTAAAATGAATGATTAAAATTTAATTAGTTTGAGTAGTTAGAAATGAGGAGTTGTTATTACACTAACTCATTTGGATGCAGTTTTTTTAGGAGTTGTTAGTAAATACTCAATGTAAATCTTCTTTAAAAGTGAAAAACAAACACCCTCAAAGATTCATCATAACAATTACAATGTACACATAAGGTAGAGATTGAGATTCAAATCTAGGGTGTTCAAAGAATCTGACAATCCAAGTAATCCAAACCAATCCAACTCAATTTGACGAGTTGAGGTTAAAAAAACTTGGGTTAGGTTGAGTTCAAATTAATGAAATTTTCATGAATTGGATTTAGTGAAAGGTTGACATAAAATTAGCCCGAACTAACTGATCATTCCAAATTGATTATTAAGTTTAAAAATTATTTTCTTTATCTATAACATAATTATATGTCTATATTTAATTTTATTTAATTATTAATTATATAATTTTTATTTTCCAATATTTTTTTAAAGTCTTTAGTGTTTATATCATGATAAAAATACACTAAATTATGTTATCTATTTTTGTTTTGAGATCTTCCATATGATCCATGAATATTGGACTAATGGTCATTGACTTTTGATTAGATATTTTGAATATTAACATTTATATTTATTAATTACATTGATATGATAATGATTGATGATTGTATTTTTGTTTACGTATAGTGTATAATTAATTTAATAAAATATATTTATATTTGCAATATATTTATGAATCTAATGACCTAACTCGAAAATATTAGGGATGAATTGAGTTAAGTTGTCTCTTTTAATTGGGTTGGAAAAGTGGAACTCGATTTTTTAGGTTGGTTAAAAAAGTTCTCTCAACTCAACCCAACTCATGTATACCACATTCAAACATATGATCTCTTTGTCATTAGATATATTAATGTTGCTGAGTTATTGCTCAAGTTGACATTTTATGAGTTTCATCAATTGCCTTCAATCAATGTTAGTGATTGAAGTCATAAAACCTGATTACGTTTGGTAATTTATTCATTATCTTATTCGATCTTTTCTTCATTCTCTTTTTTGGTTTCAATCATTCTTCAATCGGTTCCATTTAATTATTTTCAACCAATTTTACTTAATTGCTTCAATATATTTTTCATTTATTGTTTTCAATCCATTAAACACATTGAACGCAATCAATTCACTTAATTTTAAATATAAATATTTTGATTAATTTATTGGATCGAAATATTTTCAAAATTTTGTTATTGTTGAAACTAATTTGTTTTTTTTTTTTTTTAATATATTAATGAAAATTCCCACAAAAACAAACACAATTGAATTATAAGAAGCCAATTAATTAAAACAAAAACCCAATGGACAATGGGTCAAAGTAGCAAATCACATTTTGCCTTGGTAGGAGTCTTTAACACTTCATCTTCCTAACTCCGAAGCTTCTTCTATTTCTTATTTCTCATCCACATGTTTGTAATTCCATTGTCAAACTCATATCAAATTAGCATTTTCTCATCAAGATTCGAATTGAGTCGAGAGAAATTACGTAATTAGAGGCTTGTTCTAATCGTGATTCGTGGGCTTCAAGAATTTCCATGGATTTCGAGTTCGATTTCTCAAAGAAGCGCGTCCATTTTCTGGTATTCGCCATCGGGGTCATCGTCCTCAGTTTCACAGGTACGGATCGAAATGCTGATGTAAATCTGTTGAAACATAGTTGAATCAAGAATTCAAGAGATGCATTTGTGATTATTATTATTGCCCTGTTCATTTTCTTTTCTGGATATTTTATTTTGTTTGTTTTTCAAGAAATTAGAGAATAGCGAAGGAAGAAAGAAGAGAAAATCATGGTATTTCTCTGTTAGGATTTGTTGCAAAGTGTATATTGATGAAGTGAATTACTGGGAAAACCTTAGTGGAACAGAATTTTTGTGTTAACTTGTCTTGATCTTGCTTGAATTATCATAGATTTTGTTTTAGATTCATAAGAGATGCAGAAGAAGAAACATATTAAAACCATTTTATGGTCAATTCCTGTTGCTTATTGGGTGAAATCAAATATTATATCTAAAACAACCATCATGGGTTGGCTCAGGGTTGGACTAGTTTAAAGAGGGCATTGGGATCTATGAGGTTATGGACTCAATTTATGATGGTTATCTACCTATAAATTAATTTTTTACGGGTTTTCTTCACATCCAAGTTTTGAAGGGTCAGACGGTATACCTCGTCAGAATAGTTGAAGTGTGTAAGTTGGTTGGGATACTCACAGATATGGATATCAATGATTCATCCAAAACCATGTTTTGGTTTCATTGTCTTTTTTCTTTTTTCTCATTACACAAGATCATCATGGATTCATGTTTGAAAAGTGCTTTCAGGAAATTTTGGACAACTGCTTTATGAAAAAATCGTGCTCTAGAGTTCTATGGATCAGAGTGATTGTTAGGAAAGTACTTTTAAAAATGTAGAACTAAATAGCAAAGTGATTCAATAAAAGAACTTATGATTCATGTATTTTTCTACAGTGACTTAGTTTGGAAAACACTCTCAGGTTCACCTTTATCTATATGATCTTTCAATTTTAGAAGTTAAAAGAGAAATTAGAGGAAAAACATTAGAATCTCAGTTTTGTGATACATACTTTTTAGTCTGTGACAAATTAATGTCCCCTCTTTTGTTGGTGGTCTGCTTTGCCCAGTTTACAATGACTATTGAATTCCCTAAGTGACAATGTATTCTAATCTTGGTCCTTTTTTTTATTTGTGTGAGAACTGAGTTGTGTGTGGTCGACTATTCTCACGGGACAAACGGCCTAACTTTATAACATTTGGTTGTCAAAGAGGCAGGTGACCATCATGGTTTGAACCAATAAAAGTCATAACCTAGATTGTCAAAATCTTCTTTGACTACTAGACCAACTTATAATGGTTGTATTCTAATGATAATCTTGAAGAGGAATTTTAATGGTGATCGGTGATTGAAGAACTTAAGTATTATGTTAAGAAACAAAAATAAGTATTCAAATGTTTTAAGTTTTTATGTCTTGGATGTGGGTTTTGTTTAGTTAACTGAATCTTACAGGTGTTTTATACTAAGGGTTTACTAGGTTTTTTCAGGTTCGTTTTAATAAAAATGAACATGTTTGGTCTTTATCATATCATTACGCATATGTTTGTTCCTTAGTTTTTGTTGTATTTACAATTTCTTTTTCATATTTTTAAAAAAACTATAGCGGAAAAATGTCGACATCTGGTTGGGGAAGAAGCTTCATCCCAGAGTGGAAAGTTCACATTATTGAACTGTTTTGACATGAGTTCTGGGTCTGTTGCTTGTGGTGTGAAGGAAGGGGTAAAGCTTTACTTCAACAACTTCCAATCTGCCCATGTCGAGATGGCACGACACAAAGCACTTGAGACCGCATTGGCCGATGCCTTGACTCAGGGAATGCCTGCAAAAGATGCAGCAAAACATGCCCAGAAAGAGGGAGCCAAGGCGGCAAAGCTGGCAAAGAAACAAGCTAAACGCATCATAGGGCCAATCATCTCTTCTGGATGGGATTTTTTCGAAGCTATATACTATGGTGGGACTGTCACAGAGGGCTTCCTCAGAGGCTCAGGGACTCTTTTCGGCACTTTTGGAGGAGGTTTCATTGGCGAGCAAAGGCTCGGGAGGTTCGGGTACCTTGTAGGAAGTCAGTTAGGTAGTTGGATTGGAGGTAGAATAGGACTCATGGTATATGATGTTGTCAATGGAGTGCATTTCTTACTCAATTTTGTTAAAGGTGAAGTTGAAAGTGAAGTCAATGAAAAGGCAGTTTATGTCGAAAATGAAGCTTCAGACGACTCCCTTGTAAGCGAAACTTCTATTTTCGCCAGTTCCGAAGGTTCTGAAGAATCATACAACTACGAGTCTTCGCCATCTGATAGTTCTGCAGAAAATGAGAACTCCGAGTTTAGGTGATGAATATTTAGTTTTTCTTGGATGCATTGTTGAGTTAGAATCAAGAACCTGAACAAAGTGAATAGAGTTGGTTGCTTTACATGGACATTTAGATGTTCTTTCAGGTTAGATTTTGTTCAGGTTTATGAATGTGGAAAACTTCATTTCAAAATTCCAATTTCATAAGGTTTCCTGTCTTCGTGAGCCTGTGGTTTTTTTTACGTTTATTTTTTATTTTTTTATTTTTTAAAATTCAATAATATATTGGTTAGATTAACTCCTTAATTACTAAGTTATATATACGCCTTTGTTGACTATGATGTGCAACTTAGAGAAGCTCGTAGAATTGGACGTTGATACTCTTTTTTTTCTTGTAAAATTATACATACTCTCTATAAATAAACCACTTGTTTAAAATAATCATAATAGTATAACCACCCAAAATTTCTAGCGAGATACTTAACATATGTTCACTTAGACTAATTTTAAATTCCACGATAAATTATAAATTTAATCTTTATAATTTAAAGAAAACTAGAGTTTAGTTTTCATGATTTCGAAAAATTAAAATTTAGTTTTTATGATTTTATAAAATCTAAAAATAGTTCTTGTCGTTTCTAATTATTAGCACCGGACTATATCATAGGACCGGAGAGGTGAAGGGATGTAATCCCACACCAATCTCGAACCTAAAATATTAAAGGGAGTACACCACCAACATCCAGGCACTCAGCCACTCCGTCGCCCTTAAGAGATACAGTGAAATTGGCTATGAGAAGTTCGATGGAACTGGCTGCAATATCAACTGTTGATAGTTGTATTGTATGCTTCTTAAAGGTCAATTCATACCTAACCTATTGAACTTAGTTCTTTTATACGAATAAGAGTTGAGTTCAATTGACATGATGTATGACTTAATAATTAAGAAATTACGAGTTTAAATCTTTTATACCTTAAATGATATTTGTTTATAATAAAAAAAAAAAACAATATTTTGCCACTATACCCCATTTGATTTTACCCTCCAACCACCAAATAATTCCCCAAGTACAATCAAATTAGTACACACCAATTTGCCTTGTTATACTTTTACTTTATGAATGAAAATGCTTTCGTTTTCTATATAAAAGAAAATGATATTCTCTTCCTATGGGCCTTCGAGACATTGCGAACCTTCTAATCCAACTTGGATTTTGTATTATGACCATTCCAATATTTGGATATTATTGCTTGTTCTTTTTCTACAATTTTTGGCTGATGATATGAAAAGTTTTAAGGATGTATTCTTTACTTTGATCGTTTTATGGTTTCTATTCTTTCAAATGTCTTTTGATCGGATCTGTCCTTTCTTTTTATTGAACAACAATTGAAGAGAGAAATTCAAATTTAATACTTCAAGATTATTAGGTCGTACATGATGTCATTAGAGTTATGCTCTTGAAAATAGTTTATCTTTTTAGTTTACCCCTTTTGTTCCGTTTTGGAGATCATTCTTGTAATCACTTGTGAGTTTTAGTCATTTTTATTTATCAATGAAATTGCTTTTTATTGAAAAATAAAAAATAAAAAACTTAGTCCTTTTTATTATCATTTTAATTTAGCCATTTTTTAAAAGCTAAAGCTTTTTTTTTTGTTTGACATTAAAAGCTAAAGCCTTGACTTTAATAAGAATTATACACCCCATCAAACTAAGATTTTGGATTAGCTTGTACAAATACTAGTTCAAGGAAAAAAAGGGAAATTTACATTTTTAGTTCTTTGTAGTGTAGATTCAATTTTATTCCCATTTTTTAAAAGAGATTTTGCATAGGTAATAAAAAAGAGAAAGTATTTTCATCTATATCACAAAATCAAAACTAATTCATTTGGAGCAGAAAATCTAAATTGGGTTCTATCACTGTAGAATTCAATCAGTGATAAAATCCTATCACTGGTTAAGTTTTATCACTGATAGAAATGAATATCCTATAGATGAATTATTTTAGAAATTGTGCTGTAAATATGATATAAGAGGTAGAATGTGCTGCTGAGTGTGAATTTCTTTTTTAAAACTGAACACTTTTTACTCTTGAATACATTCAATAATCCTCACTTTTAATCTTTGTATGTTTTTTTTACCTTCTTATTTTCTTCTAAAAATTAAATTTACGTGAAAATTAAAATAATCACTTGAGCGATATATTAAAATTTAAAATTAGTCTAATCATAATATTAATTTATGTAACTAAAGATTTTGTTATCGCAAGAATTAAAAGTAAGTATTATTGAAATGTTGTGGATAAAAATGTTTAATTTTGAAATTTATGAACCAAGTTGAGATTAGACCCCAAATTTAAGACAAAAAATGTAATCTCCCTAAAAAAACTGTTTTAGTTTCCATAATTTATTTTTCAACATTCCTACAATAAGAACTCTAATTCAATGAGAAATCTAAATTTTACCCACATTACATATGACTTTGAAGTGGTGCTATACATCATGCTTCTATTAAATGTTTTATTTTTTAATATATAAAGAAATCGATTGCAAAATAAAAATATAAGAGAGATGATAATAAAAGGAAAGAAAGGATAAGAAAACACAATTGAATTTTGGCTCCAACAAGAGCAATTATATGAGGGTTTGTGCCCAAAGGAAATAATTGAGAAATGAGGAAGATATAATAGATATGAAGAAATGGACAACATAAAAATGAAATGTCATGTCAATATAATATGTATATGAAAGATAAGGGCATTTTTGGAATGGAAAAATATATAATGGTCTAACTCAAACCAAACCCCTATATCCCATCATTCTCAATGCTTTTAGGCCACATTATAGTGTGGAGTGTGGCATTCACACACCCATTGGGACAAGTGGAGGGTTTTTGCTCAAATTTCACTTTCACACAATTGATATCATTGTTTTTTTTCTTAATTTGTACATATGGTCCATAGAAATTCATGTTTTTCTTCAATTTTATGGAATGCTTTCATTCTTTCAATAAATTTTTTTTTTCTTTTTTCTTTTTTAATTTAAAAATTCTATTCTGTCAAGTGAAAAGAATTCTATCACGACTGTTATCAGGTGAGACTCCCTATATTGACTTTTAATTTGTCCATTTTAATAGTTTCTATAAATTTTATCATATTCAAGATTTATTGTTTAATTGATGAAAGATAGACGTCTTACAAAAGTTCGACAATCCGAAGAATCTAATTAACGCAACCTAATTTGATAGGTTGAATTGGATAATCAACTTATTTGAGATACATTAAATTCAAACAAATGAAGTTTTCATGAGTTAAATTTGATCATGAAACCTAAAATTAATTCAAGTTGTCCGATCATCTAACTCATATACACCTTTATTAAAAGATAGTTAATATGACACAAGTAAAAGATTAAGAAATGAATAAACTATATCACAACCTCGAAATGAGACAATCTTAAGATGATCATAGAAGCATATGATATGTAAGATCTCTACAAACTAAACTTTGAGGCATGCTTCTAACCATATTTTTGTCAACTGAAACTAAGAAATTCATATTAGAAACCAAATAATAATTTAAAAAAGTTTAAGCAAAAAACTCATGCCTTCTCATGACTCTCTTCCTTTGTGAACTCATACATATATTTAATTTGGGAAGAAATCTAATTTTTCTAAAAAATATTTATAGGAAAAAACCATCTATCTTGGGGTGCAAGGCATGACATTAACATTTTTTTTCTTTTATTTTAAGAAATTTCATAATATTTCTTATAAACCTATGCATTAATATGTTTGAAAAACAACCTAATGATTTTTGTAAGGAATGCTCTCGATAACAACTTTTGATTTTCTATTTTAATAATATCAATTTTTAAGAAATATTTCATCCGTAGCAAATTTTAGGTTTATTTCAATTCTATCTTTCACCGTCTTTCGATTGAAAATTATTTGTGTACTGATTGAAAACTTTCTATGACATTGATTGGAGACTATACTGATTAAACAATGTACATGACACTGATTGAAAACTGTTTGTTGCGTTGATTGAAGACTTTTGTACACTAATTGAATAGTATATGTTGCCCCAATTGAAGTTATCATGATCTTTTTCACCTTTTTACGAGGTTCGCCCCATTTTTTTGTTATGTATGATTTTCTTCTAAAAAGTTGATATCAGTAGATTTATTTTCTTAACTACACATAGAAAAATTCCCTTTTTAGTATAAAAACAACAATAATGGAAATCTTATTTTATACTAAAAAAATGATGTTATACCTTCGGAATTAAACCAGTTCATTAATGATATATAAATCTTCAGCCTTTTTAGTCTAGTAAAAAAAAAATACTCGTACTAAAAAAAGTAAAATAAATACTCTTGAAATAAGAACATTTATAATTCTAAATTGACTGTCAAATTAGGTTAAGCAAAGATTAAAAAAAATAAGAATTATAAAAGTTGACTGTTAAATAATGCAAAATAAATTGCTATAGAAAACCAGCCTTAAAATAATAGACCTTTTTGCTCTATTGTTTAACTAACCTATCAAATTCAAGAAATTAAATTAACCCTAATACAAATAATATTTGTTTTCATCATATCTTAAAAATAAAATATTTTCTTAATTGCTTCATGAATTGCTTGTTAAGACAAACAAATGATGCAAGCCAAAACAAAGTTTGTATTTTAGAGTGTGAAAGAAAGAAGGGGTCAAAAAATTCCTCCAACAATATCTCATCATCTAATAAAACTTTAAGTCTAGTTAATTAGACGTCCACGATATTACTTGTATATATTTTGAATCATTTGAGACGTCCATAAAATATTGATGTTGATAGTTAATTATTTCATTTTTTGTTGTAAAGAAAAAAATGAAATTTTTTTAAATTTTTTTTTGAAAAATTAAGAATTAAAAGTTATATAATTTATGGTAGGTGACAACTTTTTGGTTGTCTATTTTAATTATAACATTTTTTTAGAAATATTAATTTTGAGCTTTTTTTTTTTATATAACACTGATTGAAGATCGTTGTATTAATTGAAAACTATCTATAACACTGATTGAAGACTATCTGCAACATTGATTGAAACCTTTTGTAACATTGATTGAAACCTTTTGTAGTATTGATTGATGATTATATATTTACTTATTCAAGATTTTCCATTGCATTGATTGAAGCCACATGCACTTGAGCTTTTTTTGTTTTTTTATTAGGTCTACCTCGATTAGTGTTATACACGAATTTCTTATAAAAAGGTGTCTCTCTCTCTCTCTCTCTCTCTCTCTCTCTATATATATATATATATATATATATATATATATATATTATTGTATCAATTTTAACCATCGTAAACGACATTTGGAAGATATAGTAGATTCTTATTATGATGAAAATATAGAGAGTTTTCGCCTGCTTTCAAATATGTAAAAGAATGCTTCAGTTCTAGCTCATCTTCAATCTCGTAAGAAAATTATGGCGAGTAATGAAGATTCGACTTCAATTCTAGCTGTAGCTAAAAATGAATCTACATTACTCACTTCGATTTTCTTACGAGATTGCTAAAAACTTCTTTCTTATGAGATTGAGTTCCCATCTAATTTAAAATCCTTTTATGTATATCGGTTGTAGGTTAGTGAAGGGGGCGAGGTGGTGATCTCATTTGTTTCTGTTTGGTTCTAGGCTCATCATCAATCTCGTAAGAAAATTAAGGCGAGTAATGAAGATTTGACTTCAGTTTTAGGATTGAACCTGTGACTATAGAATTGAAATCGCCAAACAAGATAACCAACGCACCACCAATCTATTCGATATTAAACAATAATTTAAAATGTTGTTATATACTATAAACATATAATTCAAGTTGTTTTTTTTATGGTTTGAGTAAGTGATTTGTTTAATTAGAAGTTTCATTAGAATTTTACATAAATTGCATTATTTTATTTAGGTACTTTACTAACCAATCCAAAACAATATTATAAATCAACTATTTTTTTTAAAAGTTCAAACACGGATCAAACCTTTTCAATTCAAGAATAATTAAGAGAGAGAGGTTCAAACCCATGATATCTTAATTATTATAATACACTGATATTACTAAGGTACTATTCTTGTTGCATATTTAATTTCAAAAAAATAGTTATCATAAATTAAATTTATAATCTCTTAGTTATGTAGAGTTTTTTTTTTTTTACTATTAATTCAATAATTGAAAATAGAGTAAACATACTTTTAATATTAAATCTTAAAATTTTCAAATTTAGAATTTAAATCACACTAATATTGTACAACAACAATATTTTTTAAAAATAATTAAATAAAAAAATATACGTCAATTACACTTAGACTAAGTACGGTTTGTCATATTTAATCATTATTTTTTCATTAATACCAAATTATGACAAATCTTAATTCTCAAAAAAAAAAAAAGAAAATTTATGACAAATCTTAACATGACCTCTGATCAATTTTTAGTTGAAGAGTGATTCTATCTTTGCAATAAAAAAAAACATAATGTAACACTTCATTAGATAAGTTGGGATGTGACGTAATGTAGCAATTGCGGTCAGCCGGTCACAGTCACGATTACAAATTAGTGGTTTAGTAACTTCATTGTTTTATAATAATTCAGTTCAATATCACAGTAATGCCATTTGGTTTGCTGGTCCTCTTCCTCCTAATTTGTATTAAAAAAAAAAGAAGAAGCAATTGCCACAAATATAATTAGCAACAAGTAGATAACTAAGAAAAACTAAGTTTAAAGGATAAATGGAGTTGCATGAATTGCGTACTTCTCTTGAATCTAAAGGTCAGTTTGTAACTTGTCTGGGACCATTGACCTTATTTAACTTGACCCCATTTTCCACTTTATATGACCCCAAAATTGTAGATTAAAAAAAAAAAAAAACCTTAATTTTTATGTTGTACGTACTTCGGTTATGATATTTTCAGTTATATGGTTTTGATGATTTATTAAACTCTCGAAGATTTTATATATATATATATATATATATAGAATTAATATATGAGTTAGAATTGAAATTTTAGCCCACCAATTCTTCAGCCTCATGTATGACCATGTAATTAAGATATTGCATGTTCAAAACTCTCATCCTAACTATTATTAAACTAAAAATAAATAAATTATTAATTATAATAATCGAGGATTATGTAGGTGATCACTATAGATTGAACCCATAACTTTGAATATTCTTAGCTCTTCATTGACCAATTAAGCCACTCCATGATTTTGGAAAATAAAATTGTCACTATTACTGATTTTTGTATTATAAGAAATGTGAAAGTGAAGAGTTTGAAAATATTCGACCTTAAAGGAAGAAATATGCAATTGGAAAAAATTCCTTGTAAATGTGAACAAAATAATGCATGAAGCATGCCATTTCGTTTGGGTTAAGGACAATTTTTCCCAATCTCAAAAAGAAAAAAAAGTGCCATTTGGATTTGTCAAACTAATGTCATACTTAATAATAATAATAATTAAAATAAATAAATAAGAACAGATAAGTAATAAATATTGACCCCTCACTTTTCAACCCGCTTTTGTGAGGAAAAATAAGTGTTATTCATGAAAATAAAATAGGAGATTTTGCATGTATATTAAAAAAAAAAAACAAAATAATTTCATGTATAGCACAATTCCCAAACTTATTTATTTGGAGCAAAAAAAATGATTGAAGTCTATCAGTTGAACTGATAGAAGTCTATTAGCTGAACTGATTGAAGTCTAT
>JBBMKA010000020.1:10137606-10158543 GCA_037833695.1 Sechiopsis laciniata | reverse complement strand
GTTAATTTTAGGTCAACCCTTGACCCAACCCAACCCATAAACATTTCATGATTTTGAACTCAACCCAACCCAAAAATATTTTTAACCCAATCCAACCCTTCAAATTGGGTTGGGTTGGTTTGGGTTTTCGGGTTTCGGGTTGTTTGAACACCCCTAGTTTTTTGTTATGTGCATTGTCATCAATAATATACCAAGCAATGAAAATAACTTCCATTACATCAATAAGAGAATTGAGTATCATTTTAATAACATTAGTCATACAAATAAAATAACTTAATTAAATTAGTAGGCATTTCCAAATAATAAGCTACTTTTCATAAACTATGTCTCGTACACAATTTTTTTAGGGTTTACTCATTTAAGCCACTTTTGATGAAGATGTTTCCCAACTTTACATGTACACAAAATAACTTAGGTCTTTATAGACACTATAATAGGATTAGACAGACAACATTCTTTTAAACCTAATTTTTAAACCATGATCAAGTTCGACGAGGGGAATTGAAAGAAAACAACGTTCTTATAACCATGACTTCGGCGAGCTCCTCGCCAGAGATGAATCGATTAGTCATTTCTCTATCAGGAAACTTTATTGTTAGTGTAAAGAGGGAGAGAATGCCGATCGAAAGCAGTGTAAAGGTAGTAAGAAAATGTTGGATTGAAAAATCTAAAAAGTAAGCAAAAATGTACATTATGCGCAGTATTTGGAATCTTGCGGTTTGGGTAGTTCGGATTATTAAGGTTGTCGGTTTTTTTGTACACCCTATTAACTAGTTACTATGTAATACATGGTATCACTATAATACTATTTAAAAAATAAACAAATATATTAATGTTTATTAATGAGAGCCAAATATCGATTCTCAAGATCAAACCTGTAACTGTGATGTTGAACTGGATTACTATCAAACAATGAAACCGACGTGCAACTTACCCATTCGGTTTATTACTTAATTTCTTTAATGAAAGTATAACTTTATTTATTTATTTATTGTTTGGGGTGCATAATTTAACTTATTAATAAAGAGCTTGTTATATACTTTTCCAAGTTTATTTTTAAACCCAACGGGCAACGAGGGTTATTAGTAGTAAATCACAGGGCTACATTCTTCAGGGTTTTCACATTTCATCTTCCGAAGCTTCTGCAATTTCTTATTTCTCTTCCACAAGTTTGAGATTCTTGTATCAAATTCACATTTTCTCTCCAGAATTCGAACTGGGTCGAGAGAATTTCGGTAATTAGAGCCTTATATTAACTCAAACTGTGCTTCAAGAAGTTCCATGGATTTCCATTTCAATTCCAAGAAGTTCCAAGTTCTGTTAATCGTCACTGGCTTCATCTTCCTGAGTTTCAAAGGTACGTTTAACTCAAACCCAAATTCTGATGTAAATCTGTTGAATTCAAGAAATGCGTTTGTGATTAATTATTACCCTGTTTGTTTTATTTTCTTTTCTGGGCATTTGATTTTGTTTGATTTCCGAGTAAGTAGAGAATGGTGAAGAAAGAAATTAGGATAAGTCTTTGAATGTCTCTGTTGGGTTTTGTTGTATGTGTCTTGAAGAAGTGAAATACTAGTACTGTTCCCGAGGGTAACCTCATTGGTAGATGTTTGGGGTCTTCACGTCTAGGTTTGGAAATCACGAGTGAGCTTAACTGTAAAATCTCTCGTTGTCTCTCACATCCGGCCTAAAAATGGGTGCAAGTGCTTCCGGGTATGTAGTGAGGCGAAGCTTCGGTTCTCTACCATCTAAAGAAGTGAAATATTAGTTGTAATCTTGTTGAGGTTTCTTGTTTCTGGATGGAATAATAATATGAAAATCTTAGTGGAACTGAATTCTTGTGCTGCTTAGTCTTGATTCTATGGTCAACTCCTGTTGTTTATTTGGTCAAATCCAATGTTATATCTAGATAATGTTTTGGTCTGCTTGTTCTTTTCTTTTCTCATCACGCTAGATGAACAGTTTTCTATTCCAGCAAACATCCCAAGTTTTGTAGAAAGGCAAATGTTTTACTTTATTGTTAGGGTATGTTTTAGAGTGCTTTTAGCACTTGTGAGTTTATTTTTTTTAATAATTGGGAATGAGAGTTTTGCTCCACTACATAACTAGGGCATCTGCACCTATCCCCAAATCCAGACCCGAAAAACAACTAGAGATTTGAGAGTAAAACAATTTAGCTTATTTCCTGCTTTGTATCCTAGTGATTATTAGGAAAGTACTGAAAGTATTTTTAAAAATGTAGAACTGATTATCAAAATGCCTTCATATACACTTTCTATAAAAGAGCTTATAATTAATTTATTTTTCCACAAATACTTTGTTTAAAAAAGGCACTCTCAGGTTCATCTTTATACATATCATTTTTTAATTTTAGAAATTAAAGGAGAAATTGAGGGAAAACATTAAAATCTTGGTTTTGTGATACATATTATTTGAATCCCCTCTTTTGTTTGTAGTCTGCTCTGCCTAGTTTACAATGATTATTGAATTCCCCAAGTGTTTAATTTATTTTAATTGCTGATCTTGAAGGTGAATTTTAATGCTGATAGGTGATGGAAGAACTTATGTATTATGCTAAGAAACAAAAATTAAGTGTTCAAATGATTGGAATTTTTATGCCTTGGATGTGGGTTTTGTTTAGGGAACTGAATCTTATAGAGTGTTTATATTATGCAGTTACTAGGTTTTAATGAAATGGAACATGTTTAGTCATATTATATTTTTACATATATTTTGGTCCTTAGTTTTTGTACATATATTGTTGTATTTACAGTTTCTTTTTTCATATATATTTTTTATAGCGGATAACTTTCGATTTCGGGTTGGGGAGGAAGCTTCATCTCAGAGTAGAAAGTTCACAATGTCGAATTGTTTTGACATTGGTTCTAGGTTACTTGTGCTGTGAAGGAGGGGATAAAGGTTTACTTCTACAGCATCAATTCGATCCATATCGAGATAGCACGGCGCAAAGCACTCGAAACCGCATTGGCCGATGCTGTGACTTGGGAAATGTCTACAAGAGAAGCAGCAATATATGCTCGGCTAGAGGGAGTCATGGCAGCAGAGTTGGCAAAGCAACGAGTGCAACGCATCGCAGGGCCGTTTGTCTCTTCGGTATGGGATTATTTTGAAGCTCTATACTATGGTGGTTCTGTCTTAGAAGGCTTCCTTACGGGCTTGGGGACTCTTTTCGGTGCCTATGGGGGAGGTAATATCGGTGAGCAAAGGCTTGGTTGGTTTGGGTATCTTGCAGGAAGTTATTCAGGTAGTTTAGTTGGAGGTAGAATAGAACTCATGGTATATGATGTTGTCAATGGAGTGCATTTATTTCCCAGTTTTGTTCGTGGTGAAAAAGAAAGGGGAGTCAATCAAAACGCCGTCTACATCGAAAGTGAAGCTTCGAATTCGGATGACTCCCTTGATGATGAAGCTCCTATATATACCACAAACGACTTCCTTGCTACGAAGCTACTATTTATGCCAGCTTCAAAGGTTTTGAAGAATCGTACAACTCCGGTACTTCTTGATCTGACATTTTGGTAGAATACGAAAACTCCGAGTTTAGATGATGAATACTTGTAATTATTTTAGATGCTTTGTTGAGTTAGAATCAAGAATTTGAGCAAAATAGAGTTTTTTAGATATTCTTTCAGGTTAGATGTTCATAAATGTAGAAAACTTCATTTTAATACTCCAATTTCATGTTTCCTCAGTGCCTTGCATGGGCTTGTGGGATGTTGCAACTTAGAACCTCATAGAATTGGAAGTTTTGATAGAAATCTTCTATGGAAAGAAAGTTTATGACAGTTTTTTTTTTTTTTTTTTTTTATAGCTTGTAATCTTAAAAAAAATCAAGACTTTTTGGTTGGCTATTTAACTAACAGTCTGTTAAAGGTATTGATTTTCTATTTAATAACTTTTTAGTTGACTTTTGACAGTTTTAGATGCTTTTTAATTGGCTTTTTAGTTGCCACCAACCCTTTTGGCATAAGCTATTCTCAATCTTAATTCAAATCAATATGTTTTAGATAATTTTTTCAATAATTAAGAGAAATGTTTATTACTTTTCATTTGTATGGTTAATTATGTAAGGAAAATAGTCATTCATCTTAGGATTTTACATCGAAAATAGTGGAGACCTCATAGCAATATATAAGAAATTTCATGGGTATTTTTCAAACTTTTTTTTTTTAAGTTGAGGGATATATTTAAAACAAAATTTTAACGGTTTTCATCCAAAATTAACGGTAAGAGTATTTTTTAAACGTTTCATAAAGGTTAGGGGCATTTTTTAATCTTTTCAAAGTTTAGGGGCATGTTTGACACAAACCTCATAATTCCGGAGTATGCTTGATAATTTAGCCCAAAATTAAAGATTTTTTATTACGTCAATTTAATAATACTCACTTTCAGTTGTGTTTTGTTTTTTTAGTTTATTTTTATACTTACTTAAAGAAAAATTATATTAAAACTAAAATAATCAATTTATAAATATATTGAAATTTAAAATTAGTCTAATCATCATTTTAGTCAATATTACGTTATAAAACTAACGATTTTGTCTTTTCAAAAAATAAAAATAAAAACTAACGATTTTGTTATTTTATTGACTAAATGTGAGCATTATTGAAATATCGGGCTGAAAAATGTTCATTTGAAATATATGAAGTAAATTAAAACTAGATACCAAATATAAAGACGAAAAAAGTTTTTTTTTCCTTAATTAAATTATTATTTAGCATATTGAGTTTAATGTTTAATTATATTCATTCTACTTGCTTCAAACACTCCAAGAAATGAGAAAAATTATAATGATAAAAATTAAGAAGAGAATATGAAGGAGAATAACTCTCAATGAATTCACTACCTATACTATTTAAAGTAAAAAAGAATGATTATGGATATAATCATATTAATTATATTTAGGTGTGGAAGAGAATAACTACGGAAAATATGGTTAGAAGAAAAAAAAGTACTGATTATAGAAAAAAAATAAAAAGTGATTTTGAAAAAATAAGATTCCAGTGGAATAATTTTCGATGGCCTAAATGTAGATGGAAGATTATTCATAAGCTTTTAAAGTAGGAATTAAGAGGAAAGAAACATAAAATTATATTTCATTTTAATATAAAAAATTAATTAATTTCTACATTTCTCTTACAAAAATATATTTTTAAATTTTATTTTATAAATATTTTTTGAAAGAATATGTATAAATATTAGATTCGATAGATTTGATCTATTTTTGTTTTAAAAATATTGAAATCCTTTTCTTTCTTTTTTTTTTTTTAATATCACAAAATCCTTTTACTTTTTAGAGTGTCAAATGTTAAAATCAAATCATAAGAAAATATATTGAATTTAATTAAAGCCCTAAACCCTAACCATATACCATATAAAAGCATAATGAATATCTCAAAATTTGAAACACTGATCTTCTTCCGTTCTGGTTCTCCTGTTTCAATAATTAAAGTCGTGTAGTTTCTCTAAGACAATAATGGCGAATCAGAAAAGGAAGAGGATGAGTATTATGAACATTAATTGGAAGCTTCCAGATGATATTGTAAGGGTAATCTTCTCGAAACTTCCTTTCTTCAATTTGCCAAATTGCAGACTCGTTTGTAAAGCTTGGAATAATCTCGTTTTAGATTACGCTAATAATAATAATAATAATTCCTCTTCTAAATTCCACCCTCCAAACCCTTTCCGACTTTGTCAAAGTTATAGTTTGAAAACCAAGATCCATGGTATAGATTTCGATACAACAACCAATTCTATTATTAATGCCACACTTAGAGTTGACGGCAATTGGATCTTAGTTTACATTATCTCTTTCTGCAATGGATTGCTACATATTTGCAAATCAAACTTGTCTGTCGATTGTTTCGGCGTATTTAATCCAATGACCAATGAGTTCATTGAACTTCCTAGATTTGAGAATTATGACAATTTTACCGGCTTCGGATTTGGTTTCAGCCTCAAGACAAAGCACTACAAATTGTTCAAGGCTACTGAAGATTGGGACGAAGGCATTACCACAATACATGTTTTGAGGTTTGGAAATAACAACCAATGGAAGCCCTTTTGCTCACTGCCTTTTATTTATATCGGCGATACTTATTTGGATGGAGTCATTTATTGGTTCGTAAAAGATCATATAACAAATCATGAGTTTGTGATATATGCTCTCGATGTTGAAACTGAAACATTCGAACCCATTTTTATCTTGGACGCTGGCTGGGTATTGCTCTCCCGGGGATATTCATGCCTTCTTTCAGCCATTCAATGACACCATTTGTTTGATTTTAAAAACCTTCTAACCAATTTGGAAGGTGCAAGTGTGGATTATGAGAGCTAAACATTTATGGATTAGAGAATTTGTTATTGATTTACCACATGAATATGGGATTTATAAGTTTCACCTTATTAAAGCCTTTGAAGGTGAACAAATGTTGTCCTTTCTAGTCGATAAGGACTTGTTTTGGTGTGATAAGTCGGGGAAGGCGATCAAGATAAAGACATTAATCAATTCAAATCAGGAAATTGATAACTTTGTTAGTATAGAATCCTTTCATTTTGGTTCTCTCCCAAAACTTTTGGCCGGAAACGACTAAATCTTTTTTTACTTTGATTTATGAACTTTTGCATTGTGATTACGTGTACACTTTTTTATATTTAATTTCAATTGCAATTGGGGAGGAGGATTTTTACATATATAGTTATAAATAATTCACTTTAATTCTATTTTAAAATTAATATCAAATCATTGGCAACTTTCACTCTAGGATGAATAATTTTAGTATTATTAAGTTCCCTCCCAAAAAGAAAGTTAGTATATACGACGTTTATTTGAGTATTATAATATTTTAGTTGTTTAGTTATTATGTGTGGTATCGGCAATGCTGGCAAGGATTTCAAGAGATCTAATCATATAGGGTGTTAAAGTGTTGGTATTGTTATAGATTACCAATAGTATTAGTATATTAATGATAAAGTTATCTTTTATCTATATAATTAAGTATATATTTTCATTTAGGATAGAATAGGTTGTTTATGTTTTCATACATCAAGATATGTTGTTAGGGTTGTAATTGTGTGGCACATTCTGCCTCCACCAATTCTACCATTGCAATTCTCTCAAAATTTCTGAGGGGCACCAATAGTATTTTCTACACTTTACTAACATTCTCAATAGGAGCTCAAGCCCCATGTTGAGTTACTTACAAAAATTTACGTAGTTCACTAACATTATGTTAACTATTCCCACCGATAGAGAGGGACATGATTTTATTAAAAGGGGTGAAAATACAAAATGAACACATCATTGGAGGCTATGGTTTAATTCAAGTTTATATATGCAAATTTACTCATTATTAAACTCTATTACCAATAAATGCTCAATTACATAAAACGTTCATATACGAAATAGACTCTCCCTTGCTGATCGTAAATAATCGCAGGGCAAAATCGTTTAAGGCATATCTCAACAATATATATAATATATATGAAAGAATAGGACTCATGATGTATGATATTGTCAATGGAGTGCATTTCTTTCCCAGTTTTGTTCGTGGTGAAGAAGAAAGTGGAGTCCATGAAAACGCAGTCTACGTCGAAAATGAAGCTTCGGATTCGGACGACTCCCTTGTTGATGAAGCTCCTATATATACTACCACAAACGACTTCCTTCCTATGAAGCTCCTATTTACGCCAGCTTTGAAGGTTTTGAAAAATCGTACAGCTTTGGAACTTCTCGATCCGACATTTTGATAGAATACGAAAACTCCGAGTTTAGATGATGAATACTTGTAATTATTTTAGATGCTTTGTTGAGTTAGAATCAAGAATTTGAGCGAGGTTCGATGTTCATAAATATAGAGAACTTTCATTTTAATACTCCAATTTCATGTTTCCTCTGTGCCTTGCATGGGCCTGTGGGACGTTGCAACTTAGAGAACCTCATAGAATTGGAAGTTGTGATAGAAATCTTTAATGGAAATAAAGTTTTTGACAGTTTTTTTTTTTTTTTTTTTTTGTTGTAATCTCAAAAAGAAAATTAAAACTTTTTATTTGGCTATTTAACTAACAGTCTGTAAAAGGGTATTGATTTTCTATTTAATATGCCCTGAGTTCGAGATGAATTTATATTTCGTTCTACACTGAAAAAAAAAATCAACTAAATATAACAAATGCATCAATTTTTTGAATCATGCTTAGTTTGATAATTATTATATTTTTAATTTTTAATTTTTGAAAATTAAGGGTCCAACAACTACATTTTTATTTTTATTTTGTATATATACACTTTGTCTATATTTTTAAAATTAAAAAATAGCTTTTAAATATTTGTTTTGAATTTTAGAATTTATTTAGGATTCCATATTTTTTTAAGAAAAGATAAAACTATCAAATAATTATTAAGAGAAATCTAAATTCTTTATTTATTTATTTTTTTCCAACAAGAGTAAGAACTTTATTCTTCGGTTCATCAACTCGAACCTCAACTTTTTGTGCCAAAGTAATCGTGGTAACTAATAGGTTTGAATCTCCGACTTCCAATTCTATTATTATTAAATTTTTTTAAAAGTATTTTTCTAAGGCTAAAATACTATTTTGATTCATTAACTTTGAACTTTGTTCTATTTTAGTTCTCTAATTTTTAAAAGTTCAATTTTAGTATCTGGACTTTGAAATTTGTTTCATTCTAAACTATAAAATTTCGAAAATCTAATTTTAATCCATAAACTTTGAGGTTTGTTCTATTTGATTCTTGAAGTTAAAAAAAAAAAATTAAAATTAAAATTGGTCCTTGAAAAAAGATCGTTTACTTTTCTTTTAAAAAAATTATCACCATTCTCTATAAATTTTAGAAATATTTTCACATTTTGTCTTTGATTTTATTAAAATTATTAATATTATTAAACTAATTTTGATTAATATTAATTTCAAATTTATTATACGGACTACTTTTAAATTTTTTTAAAAAAATAAAAAAATTAAAATTAAATTTGTAAAAGTTCACACACTTAAAAGAATAAATTTCAAAATTTAAAGATTAAAATTGAACAACTAAAAGTAATTTATCTTCTTTGTTTTTTAAGAAAAAATAAAAAAGAACCAGACGGGAAAAAAACAAATTCAGCTGGCTAGACGGGATTGACGAAGTGGCGAGCACGCGCCGTTACGCCAAACGCCATATGGCGAAGAAATAGCTTGGCTTTACAAATTTGGGGAAACAAAAAAAAAAATAAAATCATAAAATCGGCCTAAATTCGCCGCCGAGCCAAATCCCAATCTCAAAATTTTCTCAATTCCCAAATCCAAACCCTAAGCCGCTTTGCTCAAAGCCTCTCTTCGATTTTTCTCTCTCTGTATCGGCTTTGATCCGGCGGCTCAGATCTATCTTGCGCCGCTCCACTCTTCTCCGTCGCTTCGAAAGTGTTTGAATAACACCGATTTTTCAGCTTCCCGGCGAACCCAAATCGTATAATTCGTCACTGAATCTCTCTTGCTAATTTACTAGCTAGTTGGGGTTGAGTTTTTTTGTTCGAGTTGGCAAATGGGTTTCTGTTTTTTGGGAGAAATCTTTGTTGGGGTTTCGTTTTTGACAATTGGGAACGCGTTGGAATAAGGGGTGGAGGTGTTTTTAATTTCACATTTCAGTTCCATATATATTTGGGTAAGTTGTGTGTTTCAGCTGATGCTGCTGCTGCTGCTTTAAGTGTTTTGGTTTTTTATGTTCTTTTTAGTTTTTGGTCTCGTTTAGATTGAATTCTTGTTGAGAAAAGAGTTATTGTTGATAGAATTTGCATTTTGTGGCTTGAGTGGAAATCATCATAGTTACAGAACAATTGGGTTGTTTAAATTGTGTGATTCTGATCCTGTGCTGAGAAACTCTCTAATTGTCTTGTCTGTAACTGGTGTTTATACTCTTCAAAGTGATGTGTTGAATTCAACCCATGATCTTTTGGTCATGGACAGGGCTGGTAGTTCTTATTGGCTATTCCTTTCTAGTTTGCTTTGTACAACTTTAAAGTTTAATATAGGTGATTTACTTGCATCATTGATGCAATATTCTGCAGAAGTGCTTTCGTGATTTTTTTTTTTTTTTTGAGTTCCAACTATTGGAGGTGGGGGGATTCCATCCCGTGACCTCTTGGTCATCGGGTGTACATTGATGTCGCTAAGCTACTGCTCTTGTAGGCAAGTGCTTTTGTGCTTGAAAAAGCTAAAGTCCGTTTGATAACAATTTTATTTTTTGTTTTTAATTTTTAGTTTTAAAAAATAAAAATCATACATGTTTGATAACTATTTTTTATTTTTTAAAAATTATAAACTAAAAATACATTTGATAACTGTTTTTGGTTTTTTTTAAAATCAAATTTTATTATTTTTAATATTTAAAAAATAAAATAAAATAATTTTAAAATATTATTGATTTAGTAAACCTCAAATTTGTGGGTTCGACCAACAAAAAAAACTGATTTTTAAAAGCTACTTATTTTAGTTTTTAGAATTTTTTAATATTTTTAAAACGTTTTTAAAATTTTAAAAAGTAAAGCTAAAAGTGGTTATCAAACAAATTTGTTTTTAAAAAATTTAAAATAAAAACAGAAAACAAAAAACGAAATGGTCATGAAACGTGGCCTAAAGTACAAAGTTTTTTCTGCAAATGTGTTCTGATCAAATTTGAAGAAAAGAAGCACACAATTTTACGTCTGTATGACTAGGCTTGTTGCTTATGAAGACGGTGTAATTTCAGATTGTTGATTGGCCTTCAACTGGATATTTAAGTTTGTTTAGCTGGGAAGTTTAAGCCTTTCATATTTCGTACTTCTTAAATTTACTTCCTGTTAGTGTTTTTTTTTTTTTTGATAATGATTCCTGTTAGTGTTTCTAACCGTTAGAAAGTTTACTAGAACTAGCTGCTATTTATCTCCTCGGTGTGTGCTATGCAAAAAGGGATGGGGAGAATCACGACGTAATTTTAATTCGATGTCCTGCTGCTAGATTTCTTTGGAGCAAGTTGCTTTCGATGTTTGACTTAAGTTGGACGAGTCAATCTTACCGTTGGTTTTGGGGGCCCTTTAAAAAGCGGACTAGTGTTATGGCAGTGTTATGGAGGATTTGGCTCGAAAGAAATCGGAGGGTCTTCAAAGAGAATGATTATAGCCTCAACGAGTTATGCGACCCCATTAGCTTCTTTGCTTCCATGTGGTGTTATCTCTAAAATTATTTTTTTAATTAAGATCTTGTTCTTGTCATGACCAATTGAGAATCTTTTTTGTAACCCTATGACTGTGTGGGGATCTTTCATCCCCACTCTTCTAACTATCCTTTGAGTAATATATTGTTTGAAATTTCTATTTGCCTAGAAGTCTGTCCATTTTCTATTTAGCTTTTCTTTTCTATTTCGCTTTTCCAGTCGTTAGAAAGTTGGTTAGAAGGCGGTTAAGAACTTAAATCCTCTATAACTACTTGGGAGTCTGGGACAAGGCTGTGTTATGCTTTATTATCAATAGAATTCTGTCTTTCCTTTCCTTGGTGTTTACTTTAGTTTTGATGTTTTTTTTAGTGCATATTGGGGGGAGGGGGACTGACAAACCCTACATAGAGGGCACTACTGCTCTCAAATAATATGAGAGCCAAATACCAATTTTTAGGATCGAAACCCATGACCGTGGTATTGAACAGGATTACAACCAAATAGTAAAACCACTAGGTCATAACCCTTTTGGTGTTTACTTTAGTTTTGGTGTTACAAGTTACAACAACCTCTTTCATAGTTCTGGGTGATGACACGATTCAGTCCAGTTTAGAACCTCTTGTGTTAAAGTCTAACTTCCCACCCAAAAAACCAAATAGCCATTTGAAGGTCAATTGACAATTTGAAATTACATCACAAGGCAAGATTATCTACTAGATTCATGCACTAGTGAAATAAGTGAATCTTTTTTTTTAATCGAAAATGGGCTTGATTTTAACTTTTAAAAAAAAAAAAAAAAAAATTTATCCTTCCCTTTTTTTTAATTTCATTTTTGCTGTTAGACAGGGACTGTTAGTGGGGACGCGGGAAACTAAATGGACTGGAGTGTGAATAATGCATCTAAAACATTTAAAGGTAATTAAAAGCTTATGTATGATGTATATGGTTGATTTAAAAATGCCCTTTTCAAATATTTTTCTTACTTCGTACTTTGAAACGTTGTCGTTTTGTACACACTTACAACTTGAAAGAGTAGATGTAATTTACTCGACGGTCTTGTTTCTGTGTTGCTTCTATAAGATAGTTCATTTTAACGAATGTAGCCTTTTTTTGTGTTCGTGCAAGTAGATTTGGAACCCAAGTCCGTGAGGGATATGTCACTCATAGTCATACCAAACATTGACCCAATTGATATTGGTTTGGGATCTTCTGACATGGGGAGTCCTAATCCTTCAGCAAAGCCAAGAAAAAAGACCATGACATCAATTTATCTCAAATTTTTTGAGACTGCTTCTGATGGGAAAAGCAGAAGATGCAAGTTTTGTGGACAGAGTTATTCCATCGCAACCGCTACTGGTAATTCTATTTCTTGGTTGGTTAATGGTTATGTTTTTTTTCTTGACATGAAAAGAGTATTGGTTGGCTATGTTTTATAATAGTTTGCCATTGAAGGATAAATGAGAATGCTTTATTAAACACTGTAATTATTCGTCTCCAAATGGCAACTCCGTTGATAGAGGCTTGGGATTTCCAAGGTATGCTTTTTTGGAGGTTCTAGGTTCAAAACCCACGAGTGAGCTTAGTTGTAAAATCTCTTCTCAGATCGTGGATACCTGCAGTATAGTGGGTGAAGCTCTAATTCCGGTTATAAAAAATAACTGTAATTATTGTGTGAGGAGCAAATGAGCTTCTTATATTGGTATTGTTAATTTTTACTGAAAAACGTGATGCCTAGGTGAGGCTTAAAGAGTTTTATGTCTCTATAATTAGTTTTGCTCCAGCTTAAGTGTTGAGTTGTTTCTACATGCTGCAAGCCAGCTACTTCCAAATATTTAGCGCCTACAATCTTTTCAATTGTGATGAAATCTTCTATTCATTGAAACAGGAAATTTGGGAAGACACCTAAGTAATCGGCATCCGGGTTATGATAAGTCTGGTGACAGTAATCCAGCATCACAACTTGCCACCATAATCAGGAAATCTCAACCTCAAGGGAAACCGCAACAGATTGATTATGATCATTTTAATTGGTTGATAATTAAGTGGCTTATATTATCTTCTCTCCCTCCTTCAACCTTGGAAGAAAAATGGCTAGCCAACTCCTATAAGTTTCTCAATCCATCCGTTCAAATTTGGCCAGCTGAGAAGTATAAAGCAGTTCTTAGGGAAGTTTTCAGAAGCATGCAGGAAGATGTAAGGGCCTCTTTGGAACACGTTTCGTCTAAGATTTCACTTACGCTAGATTTTTGGAATTCCTTTGATCAAATATCTTTTATGAGCGTTACATGCCAGTGGATTGATGAAAACTGGACCTTCCAAAAGATGCTTCTCGATATCTCTCACATACCCTATCCCTGTGGAGGTGTTGAGATCTTTCACTCTGTTGTTAAAGTTCTTAAGAAATTTAACATAGAAAGTAAAATCCTTTCTTGCACTCATGATAATAGCCAAGACGCCATGCATGCCTGTCATGCTTTGAAAGAACATTTGGATGGTCAGAAAGTTGGGCCTTTCTGTTATATTCCTTGTGCTGCCCGTACTCTAAGCCTTATCATAGATGATGGATTAAGAACCACAAAATCAATTATCGCAAAAGTTCGGGAGTTTGTTCTTGAACTGAATGCCTGCTTGGATATCTCTGAGGATTTTGTTCAGTTTACGACAGTTTATCAAGAAGGAAGTTGGAGATTTCCACTTGATGCTTCAGCAAGGTGGAGTGGAAATTATCAGATGCTCGATCTAGTATGCAAGGTAATTTTTCTTATATCTAGATTCTTTTCATATGGAAAATTAATTTTCATGTTGGTGTAGTTTTTTCTTTACTTTTTTTTAAGCCTTCATACATACGTAAATCCTATGTTGTAGGGAGGGAGATGAAGAACAACCCAACCATCCCTTCTCTGAGTAAATCCAATCTTAACAGAACAAAGAGAACTAAGAAACTGAATTCTCTGGTTTCTTGACGTGACGAAAGAACCATGACTAGCATGTGTTTTTTCCTTAGTTTCTTCACAGAAAATTTCCTTCCCTTGTATCTTGCGCGTATACACGTGTGCCTCTGATGTGCCGTTAGCTTGTTGCATGTTTCCAATGTTTTCAAATGTATAAAATTTGAAAAACACAACATTGAACATTTGCCAAAGTCTCCTAATGTAATCGCGTGCTTGGATGTGTACATGTCATTGAGTAACACAACTTTGAAGCTTGCTCAAACTTGAGTATCGAGAAGTTGCTGGTTTTAATTTGTGGACATCTAAGATGGATAGTGAGTGTTCATGCTAATTTACGTACACCTCGACTATTTAACCGGAGTAGATAGGCACACTACAATAGTTGGCTGCAAGGAATTCCATAAGAAATTACTTCGTAGGTAGGTGGTCACGATGGATTAAACTCATAATCTCTAAGATCTCCAAGACTCTCTTTGATCACTACGGATGATGGTTTTTAAGATGGATATCTTATAACCTCAAACTGATGCAAATTGCCTTTAGGCTCCAAAGGAATATTATGAGCTATTAATATTTGCCTAATAATATGTCGATAGAATGTACGGTTTGATCAAATAATTTTATGTAAAATTTGTTCATATGTAGGCAGGGAAGTCCATGGAAGCTGTTATAAGGAAGTACGAGGAAACACTTGGCAGTAAGATGCTTTTGAACTCTGCCGAGAAGAACGTAGTCAATATCGTGCATCAATATTTAGAACCCTTTTATAAAACCACGAACAACATTTGCACAAGTAAGGTTCCAACTGTTGGGTTGGTTCTATTCTTCATGGATCACATTTCTGAGACTATTGCTGCCTGTAGAGATTCTCGGCACAATCCCGACTGGCTAAAGAGTGCTGCCGAAGACATGGCCAAGAAAGCAAAGCATTACAGCCATCTTGTTTGCAACATTTTCACATACATGACTGCAATTCTCGATCCTCGAATCAAAGGAGACTTGATTCCAGAGAGTCTTAACTCTGGGAATCATTTGGAGGAAGCAAGATCACATTTCATGAGATATTATTCTTCTAATCATTTTCCATCGATGACCGCTGGCCATACTGCACAAGAGATCGAGGAGGGAGGGAGTGTCTCTTTTGCCGAGGAAATTGCTAGAAAGAAGCGAAGGGCGAGCATGAGCAATGCAACGGACGAGCTAACGCAATATTTATCAGAGCCTCCTGCTTCGATACCAACAGATGTCCTCGAGTGGTGGAAGGTTAACAGCACGCGTTATCCACGGCTCTCTATTATGGCTCGAGACTTCTTGGCCGTGCAGGCAACTTCACTGGCTCCGGAAGAATTGTTTTGTGGGAGAGGAGATGACATTGATAAACAAAGATATTGCATGCCTCATGATACCACACCAGCTCTTCTTTGTATCAAATCATGGATTCAAAGTGGTTTCAAGTTGAAATACAAGTCTAGTGAGATTGATTATGAAAGGTTGATGGAACTAGCTGCTTCATCAACTGTTGACAGTAGTACTGCTGGTTCTGACCAGAAATCAAAATGATTACAAAACCAAGTTGGAGCTTGGAGGTTAGTTCAAACTTAAGAGTTCATGAATGACTGACTTCTTGAGAATTAGATTTATTGAATCCGGGCTTATTATACCCTTTGGATAAGTGTAGAATTAATACATCTTGTAGTAATGTATGCTTTTTTTTGTTCACATATATTTGACGATTTTCGTATAATGTACAGCATATGTTTATGGCAATGCTAACCGTGTAGGCAGATTTGTGTCTTGTGATGCTTTATCATTGTAGTAAAAACTATTTAATCTTCATGATACACATGATATTCTACCATACATATTGAATACTTTTGTCCTTTTATTATTGTTGATATTTTTACTCTCTTTTCTTCCAGCATGCTTTAAAAGCCAAAGTGGAATCATATTTTTCTCTCCCTCATGAAAATGCCTCGTGATCGAGGTGTAAGCCTTTCATTTAAATAAGAATTATATAAATCATACAAATGTTTATAGATGATTCTCTAACAAGTTATAAAAATGATTACTACTCATTTACTGAAAAAAAGGACGGTGGTTATCGAGAGAAAAAAGAAATGAAAGCGTAGTGTTGGTTGATATAATTGAATTTATCTCAAATTCATCAATTCAAACTTTTGAGTTTGATAATTACTTAACACGTTTCAACATGATAATCAAAACAGGTCATGTATTCAAATTCTTGCCGAGTTGTTTTATCACCAATTTAATATTGATTTCTACTTGATGGATACTATGAAATTTTCAAGCCCACAAGTGTAGAAGAGTGTTGGGTAATATAATTAAATTTATCTCACTTCATACGCTTAAACTTTTGAATTGATCGGTGATTTAACATGTTTGAACCATAAGACCATCAGGGATGCTCGAAACACCGTATGTCAAAAGTTTGACTCGAGGCATCACGGTTTTTCATTAGTTTTTGTTTTGTTCAGCTGCCTTCATGTAAAATTAGCATATTTTGGGCAGTTTTGTGGCAAATCGGGGTGTAAGGGGAGAGGTCTTTAAACGATGCCTGATCACTTGAGGTATTGTTTTATTTGACGGGAAGTCATCTGTTTTTCTTCGGTTGTGTACTTGGATTTTGTGGGCTGTCTGTTTTTGTTTTATATGCCCTGTTGTTCTTTCATTTTATTTCAATGAAAAATAACTAAAATATTTAGAACACATCAGGTTGAAATCAAAGTTTGATTAGAGACATCACAACATGTATAAGTAGACTGTCACGTCAATATTCTCGATGTATAATCAACTTAACATAGCAGGTCGAAACAAAAGCTTGATTTTGACGCATCATCTTACAAGAAGTGGATATAGTCACATTGATGATCTTTTGAGTGCAACACAACCATCTATAACATAGCATGTCGAAACAAAAATTTGATTCGAGGAATCATGAAATGCACAAGTAGACAGCTACGCCAATGTTTTTGGCGCATAATCGACATCTAAAACATAGCAGGTCGAAACAAGCGTTCACGACATACATAAGTAGGGATAGCCACGTCGATCTTTTTCGGGACGAAATTCACTTATGATTGCTTGTGGGGTCTCTTTCAAATTCCTTGTTTCAGGCTTGTAAAGACCTTGAAAATGAGTGGAAAGCAATGTAGAATGACACAAATTACTAGTAAGAACAAGCAGGGCAGAAGCAAGACATGCAAGAATGTGTGGTGGGCACATGGTGCCATGCAATGCCCACACTTTGATTTATAAATCACTCCCATTTTGGCTTTTGATGGCTAATGGCCATTCAAAATGGCAAAAGGATTCATCTTCAAACATTGATGATTGTGTTTTTATGCCTTTACATAGATACAACAGCCAACATGAATCTTACTTTGACTCCACCATCAAATTTAAAGCCATGAAAACTATCATTGGATCACAATGCAATTGTTTGAATTATATTTTATTTCCAACACCATTCCATTATTTTTTTTTTCTTTTTTTAAAATGGTCTAAATTATTAAAATGATACTGAGTGTTTGGGTTTGTCCACTTCAACTAATCTCATTGAACAACCTCTTTTTTTCTTTTCTTTTCTTTTTTTTTTTTTTTTTTTTGAAATTCATTAAACAATCTCTTGATCCCTACTACATTTAGTGGTCAAACAAATTCATTAATTCTTTTGTGAGTGATCACATGAATAAAATTTTTTGGGTTTGATTGATAGTCATTATATTTTAGAGTATGACTCATATATGATATGAGTAATCACTTATATTTGTAAATTCACATTCATGTATTTATTGCCTATTATTAAGAAATATGGAATTGCAATAACCTAATTATATATATATATATATATTAGAGTATAGCTATATCATGGTTTTCACCTCTTATTAAAAATCTATTTTTTAATCGAATCGATTGGTGTTGATTATCTTAATTGGTAGTAATTCATTTCCACTCTATAGTCAGAGTTTGATCTTAAAAATTGGTATTTGAGTCTCATTTGAGAGTATTAGTGCCTTGTAGAGTTTATTGGTCTCCCTCGCTTAATTTGTATTAAAAAAAAATAAAAATTTAAGTAAACCGAAAATCATTTGAGTAATCACTTATATTTGTTTCTGTTTTTAAAATATGATTAGTTATAAAAAATGGTTATTTTTTTATTGCTAAACAGATTGTTTATTCATGCTTTTAAAATGAATGTTTTTAAGCCAATGATTTACAAAATGCACCCAATCAAAATGAAATCTAATTAGGAATGTCGACATAACACTCTACTTACAAAAATGTCGACATATAACACGCCATATTCTTGAATTTAATTATGTATTTTCCATATGTCAAAGTATAAATAACACATGCATGCAATATAATGCTCCACCACTTTAATTGAAATCTTTTTACATATAACATAAGGCTAATTAGGATTTTTTAGAAATATTTTAATGGTTAAAATATTATTTTGGTTAATTTGTTACATTATTGTTTTTTTTTTTTTGGTTACATTCAAATGTCTAATTTTAATACATACTTTCAAATGAGTTCATACGATATGTTTGGGGTATATTTTTTAATATTAGAGATGGTTCAATAATAATTCTAGTAATAATGATAATGATAATTCTAATAATAGAAAGAATTTAATATGAATATATTTCTATCGAAAGGGTTGGTGGGGCGTTAATTTCATTATTGATGATAATTCAGTTCAACATTACGGTCACATGTTCGATCCTAAAAATTGGTATTTGACTTTTATTTAGTATAAGATCATAAGAACAAAAAGTAAACAAATTACTCCAAAATATATGGATGAAAATAATAATTTTGAGAGTTGTTTAGCTATTCATGTTGTTGTCACTATAAATTATTTATATGAATTTAATTCTACCTTCTAAAATAATAAAAGTTAAAATTTAACTTTCTTCAAATTATATCGATTAAATTATAATTTTTCACTTTTATAAGGGCATTGAAAGATTAATATGTATAAATACAAATTTGAAAATGACAAAAACCCATAAACCTTTTTCAACCTATAAAAGGACTCCATTGTTGAATACTTGAGATCCACGATTAATGAATAACTTCCATTTTTTCCAAAGCACAAGCTCTATCACCATGTGTTGCCAAGCTCTCCTTTTGGTCCAAAAAATCTCAGAACTTTACAACAAAATCTCCACTCTTGAAAGCCTTAAACCCTCCAAAGATGTAAACTTTCTCTTCTCTCAACTCGTCCTCACGTGCACCGTTCCGCCACCATCGCCGCCTCCCATTGACGTCTCGAAGCTCAGCTCCACCGTCCAAACCATGAGGTCCCATCTCATCAAGCTCTGCGGCGAAGCCGAGTCCCTTCTCGAGCATCATTACTCCACCATCTTAGCTTCCCACCAAAACCCTACTCACCATCTCTCAATTTTCCCTTACTATTCCAATTATCTCAAACTAACCCACCTTGAATTCTCCATTTTGACATCCCACGCGCCCCACGCCCCTCCATCCAAGGTGGCATTTGTCGGCTCCGGCCCGCTTCCACTCTCGTCCATAATCATGGCCTCGAAGTACCTCCCAACAACCGAGTTTCACAACTTCGACGTCGACCCATCTGCCAACGCCAAAGCAGTGTCACTAGTGGCGAGCGACGCAGACTTGTCGAAACGGATGGTATTCCACACGATGGACATCATGGAGGCCACGTCGAACGAGCTGAGCATGTTTGAGGTGGTGTTTTTGGCGGCGTTGGTGGGGATGGAGAGGGAGGAGAAAGTGAAGGTGATAGAGCATTTAAAGAAGAACATGTCGAGCGGCGCGTTGCTGATGTTGAGGAGCGCGTACGGTGCACGCGCGTTTCTATATCCGGTGGTGGAAGCTTGTGATCTTCGAGGGTTTGAGATTCTAACGGTGTTTCATCCTACAGATGAAGTTATAAACTCAATTTTGTTGGCAAGATTATAATGTGTGCTTAAGACATTATTATATAAATTAACTAAGCATAGTCTCTACTTAAGTATGATCAAATCATTAAAAAAAATGGAATGGGTTTTTTTCTTGATCAATGTAATTTGGTATCTGTTTTGAAGAAATAAAATTTGGAATTGATGAAAACCTTGATAGAAGTTTATGAAATATTTGGGGAGTTTGAGATTTTGGATATCTTATAATAAACATATGGGAAGATTGGTGTCATAAAATATTGTGTTATATATTATTATTATTATTATTATTTGAAATCATAAAATATTGTGTTATTCGTTATTATAGATTTAGCATTACAAGAAAACAATGTGTTTTGTTGAACTGTTTGGCAAATATTGTTGAAAAGTTGAGATTTTAGCTCATTGTTTAATAAACAACAGATTTAAATAGGAAAGTAAGCACCAAATGGGTGAGTCCTCCGTTGGTTTCATGGTTAGTGGTAAACTGATTCAATATCATGGTCATAAGTTCAATTCCAAAATTTGGTATTTATTGAGAGCAGTAGTGTCATGGTAGAACCAATAATGACATATTATTATTTTCATCATTGAGTCATTTATTACATTTTATTATAGTGATGATTGATCTAATAATGACAGAGCAACAATATTTTAGTGTCATGCTCAAGTTATTTATGACATTATCTTATAGTCATTATTGAGTCATTAATGACACATACGTATAGTCATTGAAAAATATTAATGACACATTCATATTGTCATTATAACTTATATATTGACACTTTTTTATAGTCATCAATTTATGTAATATGACTATTTATTTATGTCA
>JBBMKA010000020.1:10117753-10129956 GCA_037833695.1 Sechiopsis laciniata | reverse complement strand
AAAAAAAAAAAAAAAAATATATATATATATATATATATATATATATATTAGATCACGACCGAAAGGTTTGGTGACATATTGCTCGAGTTTAACATCATGGTTACAAATTTGATTTTGAAAATTTGTATTTAATTTTCATTTATTTGAGAATAATAGTATCATTTATGTAAGATTTGTGAGGTTTTAGAATTTAAATTTTTACCGAAATATTATTGAATTTGAAAAAATAAAATTAGAATAAATATTGATTTACCCTTACGATATATAAACTTTGTATCACCATTTAAATCTGTAATACACTTCATTCAAATAATAACTTAAGATATCTATTTTGTTTTTGTTTTTAAAATCTGGTTAAGATATGACTTAAAGATATTTTGTGTTTTTTGTCTCACTCTCAAAAAACATCATTTTTATAACAGAAATGTACTATTCTCCTTATTATCGATTGTTATGAGAGAGATGAAACTCGTGTAGTGAAATTAGAAGAAAATAAATTTAATTTTCAAAAATTGAAAACCAAAATAGTTAGTTTTTTTTAATCGCTTATTTTCACTCAATTCTCTGTTATGATTTTTATCTCTCATAATGAAGTATTTTGAGATCTCAGTCAAATTCTAAAAATAAGAACAAGTTATGTTGTTGATAAAATAATAAAACTTATAGTTAACAAGAGTTCTCAATGACATTAATATATACCTAACAACCATGAATCATGAGTTCAAATCTTCCCACTTCTCATAATTAAGAAAAAAAAAAACAATAAAACTTATAGAAGAGCTTAATTTTTTATTTAAAAAAAAAGTCAAGAAAAAAAAAAAGAAATGAATATCAAGTTTTAAATTAATAATATGTTAAAGTGAGCCGAAATTAACCTGTATGGAAGTAAAACGTTCAATTTTTTTTACCCATATTTTATACTAATTAAAACTCAAACTTTGTAATTCAACTCCCATGCACACAGATATACCCATATGAAATATATATATATAAAGAAATAAAAACACTCAATTAAAATTTAAGACTTGTTTTAAATAGAAAAATGTGGGGCCCAGAAATGGGCATAAATAATGTAGAACCTCTAAGGATGTTGTCATAGTGTGCAAAGAAAGATAATCCTTTCACTCACAAATTCCCAGCCATTGCCCCTCTTGGTGTAGACATGGAAGGTCCTCTTTTGCAAAAAGTGTGCGCTCTCTATGACCAAATCTCGAGCCTCACCAGCCTCAACCCTTCCAAAAATGTCGACACTCTTTTCACCCAACTCGTTCTCACATGTTCCCCGCCTGCCCCTGGCCTCGATATAGCCTCCTTGCCCGAGCCACTTAGAGCCATGAGGGCTCATCTCATCCGCCTTTGTGCACGTGCCGAGGCGCTGCTCGAAGTTCACTTCTCTACTATCTTGTCATCCTTTGACAACCCCATTCATAACTTGTCTATTTTTCCTTACTACTCTAATTACTTGAAGCTTTCCCTTCTTGAGTTTAATATTTTAACCTCTCATTGCCCCCTCGTCCCGACTACTGTTGCGTTTATTGGCTCTGGCCCGCTCCCGCTCTCCTCCATTGTCTTGGCATCCACCCATCTTAAAGGTAAACTTTCTAGTTGAATCACTAATGAACTTAAAAGCTGGCTTGAGAGGTATATGTTTATTTGTATTCTTACATGAGCGACATTATTTGCTCTGACACCATGTAGAATTTATAAAACTTGAAAATGTTAGAGCTCGATAAATTATCGTAAACTTAAAATTGAACACAAAAGTATTAGATCATGTAAGTTATTTTGCCATAAAAGGAATTCTATATATATATATATATATATATATATTAAATGTTGTGAGGTTTCTCCATCTTTTCAATGGATGATCCTTAACAAATAGTTAGTTTGAGATATGTTTATTTATATTCTTCATAGTTACTGTAAATTTGAAATTGAACTCAAAAGTATTGGATCAAATGAGTTTCTTCTCAAAATTAATGGATCATTTTAAGGGAGTATCCTATATATCTTATAAATATTGTAAGATATTTTCATATTTTAAACATATGATCCTCAAAAAAAAAAAAAAAAAACAAAAAAAACTAGTTTGAGATATGTTTATTTGTACTCTTTTTCTTACATGTGCTAGACGAATATTTGCTCTGATCAGAATCATTTCTATGACTTAAACATTAATAGGTACAGTTATTCACAACTTTGACATTGATTCGAATGCGAACTCTATGGCGGGTCGGTTGGTATGTGCTGACCCAGACTTATCACAACGAATGGTGTTTCACACGACGGACATAATGGAAGTAACGACGGGGTTGGGAGAGTACGAGGTGGTGTTTTTAGCAGCATTGGTGGGGTTGGAGGAGGAAGACAAGGCAAGAGTTTTGAGGCATTTAGGGAAGCATATGGCACCGGGGGCTTATTTGATGCTAAGGAGTGCACATGGGGCTAGAGCATTTTTGTACCCTGTTGTTGATGTTCATGATGTTGAAGCTTCTGGATTTGAAGTTCTATCTGTGTTTCACCCTACTGATGAAGTTATAAACTCTGTTGTTATTGCAAGAAAGCTGTTCGATCTCGTCCCAGACGCTGAAGGGAGCTCGGTCGAGGATGACAATGACAATATCGACAATGAAAAGCTAGGTATTTTAGTTAACACCCCTATTGTGTTGGCTGAAAAATGCTCTAAGTATAAAGCTTTTAGTACCATGATCAAGGAGCTTGCTATGGAATAGCAACTTTTTGAAAATTGTTACAACATTATTACAATGTTCACCTATATTTTACTTATTTGTGTTTGAAAATTTTACTTCTTTGTTTAACTATAGAAATTGTGTCAATAAAATGAAATGAATTATAATACTACTATTGTTCTTTTACCATAATTAAAACATTCTAAATTTTTTTAGTCTAAATGATGATTTATAAAAATTTGAGTTTCATATGTATAGAGTGGATTGTTGAACCATGCATGAATGTTATTTTTCTTGAGAAGTGTGCCACATGATTTTTCTAAGTTGTTGAAAAAAAGAGAGAAAAGAGTGGGATTTCTAAGGGTAAAGAAAGAACCAAAGAATTGGTCTATCCTACAATTGTAGGGTATTATGGACTTTTGGCTTCTTCTAAAACCTTATCTTCTACTATTTTGGATTTCAAGGTCTCTTGCTCTTGTTATTGCATTGGTAAACTCATTGGAAGGAGGAATGGAAGAGATATTAGTTCTAGTTAAATTATAAATTTACTAATAAGTTGTAATTTAGTTTAATATTTATTTATTTTTATTTTTTTTTTGAGATTTAGTTCAATAATTTTTAGAATTATATAATTTAGATTCCACTCAATAATCATTTGATTTTTAAAAAAAATTAAATTAATTTTTTTATAAAAAAGTTTCATATTGAGAAAGTAGTAAATTATAATCAAATTTTAAAAATAAAAACAAGTTTTTGAAAACTACTTCTTTTTGTTTAAAAATTTTAATTTGGTTTTTAAAAACATACTAAGATGCATTTATTAAAGAACAAAAAACCATAAGATAAAATAGTTATTATAAATTTAAATTTTAAAAATAAAAAATAAAACGTTATCAATAAGAGCCTATAGTTATGATTTAAAAATCGATAATTACCTTCACGTACTTAAATTAATTATGAAGTACTAAAGGAAGAGAGATTCAAATCCATGACCTAAGTTATTGGACATAAATTAATGTCGTTGAACTATTTTTGTTGACTATTATCAAAATTGTCAATTAATCCTATAAGAGTTTAAACCTAATTAAACCATAATTAGAGAGGAATGATGAAAGTTCAACGGATATAAAATAAATAAATAAATATAAAAAATATTTGTTTCCTTATAAACAAGGGAAGCAAACCCAGCTAAGTATTTATGTATTTTTGTTCCAACATTATTAAAATTTAAAAAAGAAAAAAAAATTGTGGTACCATAAAAAAAATTGTAACACCAAATGATATAACATATGCACTAAGTAAGATTACATCTTTATTCAAAATGAAGCAAGTGTTTCTCCATAAAAATCAAACCATTTAAATCTCATTGAAGCTAAACTTGAAAGAACAATTATTCAAGATTTCAAAAAAAAAAAAAAACCAAACAATTATTCAAATAATACGTTGATGATCAAGATTTGGTGAATTTGAATTCTCCATTGAATTCTTTTTAAAAAATAATAATTAAAAAAGTTAACTCTCCCAACAATGATTTTTTTTCTTTAATTTTTAAAATTTAAACTTACAACAATTATTTTATCATATAATTTTTCTTACATAAATATTTATAATTTATAAATATTTTTAAAAATCAAATTAAAATTTAAAAAAAAAAAAAAAAATTTCTAAAACCTCTACTTTAATTTTTTTTTTTTTTTTTTTTTTTTAATTAATAAGCATTCACATTTTCTTAAGAAAAGATTGAAGCACCTTTTAAAAAATTTGAGTAAAAAATAAATTTAAATTTAAAAAATAAAAATCAAATAATTATCCAACATAAAAATCTTAAAATCATAGACTAAACCATAAAATCATAGTTTCAAAAAAAAAAAAAAAAAACCTTAAAATCATAGACTAATCGATTTAAAATAATAATAATAATAATAATAAAAATCATACACTAAACCACAAAAAGAAAACCGATAAAAAAAAATTTAAACCCAAAAAACCCACAAATGATAAATATCGAACTTGCTATTTAATTTATAGTGAATTTATATAATCACTAAACGCTCGCCGGCGGGCCGCCGATCGCCGCCGGCGTTCCTCCGCCGCTTGATTCATAAGAAAAACAATCCGAGTAAGTCCTCCTCTCAACTTTCTTTCTCTTCCTTTCATTTATTTCTTTCGGATATTCGTTTTTTGTTCTTTAATTATACCATCAAATCATCTCCACTGTTATTCCGCAACTCCTGATCGGATCTAAATCAAAATCAATTACAGTCTGAGAATTTGAATGGTGAAATCGAATGGGTCCCTTGATCTTGTTCTTGAGGTCGAGGACTCCAATTATAGGCAAATTTCATGCTATTTTTCAGGAATTCCAGTATCTTTAGTTCAAATTGAAGCAGGTAACAGAAACAATTCGAGTCTCAGTTTGTGAAATTCAAAGTTTGTCTTGAGTTAGGTTTAATAGAAATGTTTCAATTCTCTGAGACTATTTTGTTTGAATCTTGGGGCTTTGTTGTTTCTGTGATACATAAGTTTGCAAAGCTTTGGAGATTTTGGATGAGGAGTTAGAAATTGAGAGTTGTAGTAAAAAACTCTTTTGTATGTGGTTTTTATGTAGAGGAGTTAGAGACAATATCTTGTTTGAATGTGGATTTAAAATGAGTAGTTTTTTTTAGCAGGAATGATTTGAAATGAATGGTTAAAAATGAATTATTTTGAGGAGTTGGAAATGAATGATTAGAAATCAGGAGTTATTTTGAGCAATTATAAATGAATGATTAGAAATGAGTCGTTAGAAGTAAGGAGTTATTTTGAGTATTTACAAAAAACTGGTTTGAATGTAGTTTTTCAAGAAGGAGTTGGTAAATCCTCAATCTAAATCCTCTTTAAATATGGCAAACAAACACCCTTAGGCCTCCTTAGATAAGCATTTGTTTTATGTAATTTAAGCTTCCTTTCACTCAAATTCTCTACCCTTTAAGGATGTATTTGAATCTTAACCAAATTATAAAACCAAAACAAGTTTTTGGAACCTACTTCTTTTCATTTTCAAATTTTGGTTTGGTTTTTTTACAACATAGGTAAAATGTAGATATGTTGTAGGCTTAATTTTCAAAAACAAAAAAATTGAAATACAAAATTTTTATGAAAGGGGCCTTAGTTTTCTGCTCAAGACTCTTCTTAGGGATCTATGCACACATGACACATGAAAAGTAAGAATGTACTGATATCAATAGAAAAGTTCAAGCCCCTATCAATTGATATTCTGATAGGTTTGGGGCCTTAAGGTATTAAGGAATAATATGGGGGTATGTTAACAATTACTTGGGGAGTAAGTAGAGGCTTATGTTTATAAATAGGAGAGGTTGTGTAAGGGGAAAGGTATCCATATTTTATAAATAGTAAGTAGAGGCTTATGTTTATAAATATGGATACCTTTCCCCTTACACGACCTCTCCTATTTATAAACATAAGCCTCTATTTATTCCCCAAGTAATTGTTAACATACCCCCATATTATTCCTTAATACCCTATGGCCCCAAACCTGTCATATTCTTTAAAACATTTCATACATTTTAAGTGTTGTTTTGTTAATATTTTTTATATTTCTGTTAAGGGACGACAAACCCACTACATTGGTATGATATTGTCTACTTTGGACAGAAGCCCTCGTGACTTTGTTTTTTGTTTTATCCAAAAAGCCTCATACCAATAAAGATGTTTATCTTCCCTTATAAACCCATGATCTACCCCCTATTTGAGCAATATGAGATTGCATTCCTTTGTTGTATTCCCAACAATTTCTTTCATTTTTGTATAGTATAATGTGAATATTGATTAACATTTAGTATTTATTTCGTTTTTTTTGGACACATGGAAATTCAAAAATGTCGGTAGGTATTCTGTTTTGTGTTTTAGTCCTGTATTGAACATTTTCTTATATTTGATATGTTTTGTATCCCATGTCCTGATTATCATACAGTACAATAGTAAACAAAAAGAGTTGGCTTTGGCCTTTGGATTTGTAAGGAAAGAAGGATAGGCCTGTTTTGGATTACCAAAAGAAAACCTTTAGATAACTCTCTAACATGTCCAAACACATTAAACAAATAGACATAACATTCAGTAGTTGAACTGAACATACATATTATATCATATGAACTATTGAGATTTTATTTAAATCTGCATATGGAAAGTAAAATATTATCTACTATGGATACATGTAATGGCTTCTAGTAGATTCTCTTTTTTCAGTGGCTTGCTTAAGTGCACATCCATTCCAGCCTCAATTGTCCTTCTTGCTTCTTCTCCTGATGTATGGGCAGTCAGTGCAATGATTGGAATGTGGGTGTTGTAATATCTTTCCATCTTTCTGATTTGTCTGGTTGCTTCATATCCATCCATTACTGGCATCTACCATATGAAAATTCTTGTAAAATTAAATCTCATATAAAACATTATCATTATAGTTTAACCGACTCAATGCTTGTTTCTCTTCTTTTATTGTTGTTTTTTAAAGATGCTAACTATAAAGCCTTAGGCGGTGTTTGGATGAGGAGTTATTTTAAAGAGTTAAAAATTGAGAGTTAGAGCCAAAAACTCGTTCGTATATAGTTTTTTTGTAGAGAAATTAGAAACAATAGCTTGTTTGGATGTGAATTTGAGATAAATAGTTATTTTGAGTAGTTAAAAAAGAATGATTAGAAATGAGTGGTTAAAAACAAGTTATTTTGAGTAGTTAGAAATGAATGATTAGAAATGAGTAGTTAGAAATGAGGATTTATTTTGAGTAGTTAGAAAGCCTTGAGGTTTTGGATGAGGAGTTAGTTTGAGAAGTTATTTTGAGTAGTTAAAAATGAGAATTGCAGTAAAAAACTCGTTTGGATGTGGTTTTTTTGTAGAGGAGTTAGAGACAATAACTTGTTTGGATGTGATTTGAAATGAGCAGTTAAAAAAGAATGACTAGAAATAAGTGGTTAAAAGTGAGTTATTTTGAGTAGTTAGAAACGAATGATTATAAATGAGTGGTTAGAAATGAGGAGTTATTTTGAGTAGTTAAATATGAATGATTAGAAATGAGTAGTTAGAAATGAGAAGCTGTTTTGAGTAGCTACAATAACTCATTTGGATGTGGTTTTTTGAGGAGTAGCCAATAAATATTCATTTTAAATCCTTCATAAATTCAACAAACAAACACCCCCTTAGGATATTGACTCTTAAAAAAATACAATAGCTAAGTTCTTACCTCACAGTCCATTAGTATGTAGTCGTAAGGAAGAGTATTTGAAACACCATGTTTTCGCTGATTGCCTAAGCCATTGGAAACAAACTCCAAAGCTTCCACTCCATTTTCACACATCTCAATAGTTGCACCAAGTCTTTCAAGGTTCAATTTAGCCAGTCTTCGTAACACTACATTGTCCTCGGCAACCAAGATTTTTTTACCACTTAGAGGTTTTTCGCCACTCAAGTTTTCATATTTCTCTTCTCTAATTTCTTGGTGTCGACTTTGTTGCCCACCAACCGGTGAAATTCTAGTCTTTGAGACTAAACAAGAATGAATTTGATTCAATGACAAATTCTTTGGGGAGACCCCACTACTTGATTTTGTTTCTTGTTGTACTCTTGTTGTAATTTGGTCTCTAAAACTGAGTGAAATTCTGTCTTTGGCCTTACTGGGATATTGGTATAGCGATGAACTTGGATCTTGTGAAACACTCCCTGACTGATATAATCTGTTACTTTCTCTGCTTTGTAATGTGCCTCCAAACTCTGGAAGAAGTCTTATGACTTCATATAAACGAGAACCATGAAAAGGTCGGGATATAACGACATCATCCGGTTCGAAAATGTTCAAATCCGGCCCCTTGTGGTTGATGACTTGTGACATTTGATTCTCCAGCAGCCAAACTACTTTACAATAGGCATCTTGAAGTCCAGTTCTAAAATTAGCCACCATATTGCATATCTCTCTAAATGGTTCTAAACTTGCATCAATTACAATCAAGATGAAGCCAATTCCACCTCTAGGACTAGTCTTTTGGAATACAGAAAGTAAGTAATTTGTCTCGTCTTTCACGGCACCCGAAGGAACATCCATATTCGGCCCATTACCGGATTCACCAGATGTTGATTTACTTAGACATTCACTTGGTGAACTATTACCTGACCTTCCTCTTGAACTGTGCCTAGAATTGCTTTGTTTCTCCAATATTTTCTGTAGAGTGTCAAGAAGTTGCTCCCATTTTTTCAATGCCAATACTTTTACGCCAAGACTTTCCATGAATTTCTTGCATATCTTTCTTCGTTGATCATTCCGAATTAAAAAGATGACACGGGATGTATCGGTTTTTGAACTAGTCGTTCGAATTGCTCTAGGGGAATGGAGACTTGGACTAGGGGTTCGAAATGTCAGTTTCGAGATAGGTGATGATTGACGCGTGTTATCACCCGAATTGATGTTGCCATCTGAGAGAGTTAGAAGAACACTGAACCTGAAGCATGTTCCCTTTTCTCCAATCTCTTTGTCTAAAATTGCTATTTCTCCTCCCATCAAACGTACCTTCAGTAATAGAAACAAATGTACTTCAAATTTCTCTCATCCAATGAGATAAGCTTCCTCATAAACATGTAGTTGCAAAATTAGCAAGATACATGAGAAGAAAAAACAATAAACCAGTTTATCATGAAAAGTTAAGTTACATACCAGAGATTGAACAATGCCAAGTCCCAAGCCAGTTCCTCCTTGTCCCAAAGCTGTTTCCTTGACTTGGACGTAGTTTTCGAAAACCAATTTCCGCTTCTCTATTGGAATACCTTTCCCCGTGTCATCTATCTCAAATGTAAATTCCATACAATTAGGATTCAAATGAACTCCATTATCTATGGCCTGCTGTTCTCGAAATGTATGTGTGTTCTTGCATAATAAAGCGGATAAATGCTTCAATATTTCACGATTGTGATTCGAAGCAATCATCTTATCCTGCATATCGGGTAAATTCTTCGCCCATGCTCGAACAGTTACATGCCCTTCAGAGGTGAATTTAACTGCATTGCTCAGTAAATTGCACAACACTTGTTTAAGCTTTCCTCTATCACCTTTCACTTGTGAAAACTTGATAACTGAGCCATTATGAGGATCTAACACTATGTCTATTCCTTTTTTCATACCCACTGGGTGATACAAATCTACCACATCTTCAATAAGTTGACCCAAATCAAAATTTTCTTCCTCAAGCTGTATTTTTCCTGCTTCAATCTTGCTTGTATCCAAAATAGAGTTCAATATGCCTGAATTATATAATAACAAAATTTATGTATGTTTGACAGTCAAAAGGAAATGAGTGTTCAAGTTTTTAATGTGAATTACCTAGAAGATCCTTTGTACAACCATCCATCTGTTTCAGGTTTATGTCTAACTCTGAACCTGGGGAAGCTTCATTATGGCATATCTCAATCAAACCAATAATGCCTGCCAAAGAAGCGCGAATGTCGTGGCTCGCTTGTGTAAACGCAATGCTCTTGTTCATACTCTTTCTCTCTGCCTGTTGTGTTGCTTCCATTTGTTGAATGAGTTTGGCACATAAATGCATCTCTCTTTTTGCTGCTCTAATGACTATGAACACAAAACCAAAAATGGAGATAACTGTGGTAGTCATTATTAGTATAAGAAGAATTAGTCCCACTCTGCTACTCTTGTGGACAAGGCTAGCTAACTCTTTCTGAGGCAATACTAATGAATAGACCTGAAATAAAAATATAGGTTAGAAACATGCAAACTAATTTGTGTATGCATTTGGACCTAATGTTGTCAATAAAATGGTTCTTATGACTGCTAACTGATTCTTATGATCTCTATTTTTCAGGGATGATGACTTACCAACTGCACACCCAATATCTCAAATGGAGAGCAATATATCATATAGTTTGTACCCATAAGATCAAAGAAAGAACTCTTTGCATCAAAATCTTCTTTCTTAGGGAGGCAAGAGATGTTTCCGATTCGAGCAATTTGATCGCCATTTGGCTTCGAGAACTGAAATGAAGCCGAACCATTAGTAAGGACCATCTGAATGTTCTTAAAACCTGGGACAAGAATTTCTCCTGCAGTGGTTGCCAAGTACAACCTCCCTCCTTGGCGTTCAATGCTCGAGAAGAAACGATCGACGAACGCTTTGATCGAAATTCCGAATGAGACAACTCCATTACTTCCATTAACTCTAACTGTGTTGAGGAACAAACGTTCATGATCTGAGCTCCATTTTGTCCCTACAGAGGCACATCCTCGATTACTATTCAAGGCGTTACGAAACCAGCTTGTATTGCTAGTGACTAAGGGGAGGGTGTCAACCATATTCCCATATAATTCTCCTGTGGTAGAGTTTACTGATTGGGTCAGCCAATTGGCAGTGAAGGTAGAGTTAGAATAGACTGCAAAAGTTTGGTTTTTGTGAGCGTAGTATGAGAAGAAGAGACCATCCTTCCCTATATAGGAAATTTGAGTCATGTATGGAATGATTGAAAATCCTTGAAATAGCAAAGGAGCAATCTGAAAGTTCAAAAGATATTAAAAACATTAATACTTGTATGCAGTTAAGTTGCTAACTACTACTTATCCTCTATCCTTATCCATTTGATTAAAAGAAGATGAATTAGATAGTATCTAACCTTAGATTTCATTTCATAGAATGAAATTGGAGTTCCATCAAAAGATGAGCTAAGTATTTTAGCTAAACTTGTCATTGACGCGTAAACAGGTTGAATCGAGGTCGAGATTGTCTCCATCTCGAATGACATTTCGGAGGCATCATTGTAGTTGTTCACGAGGAGACGAGAATGAATACGATTGATTATACTATACCAACATGGAATCAACAAGCTTGGAAGTATGATTAACACAAGTGCCTGCAGCAATGGTGGATTTTTTTATCAACAAAAATATCATAGGATTTAACATTTCATAAGTCATTTGGGAGAAAAAGATATGGATTTAGTTGGAAGAATTATTACCAATAAGATAGAAAAAGAAATTGGCCTTGAAATAATGAACCAGCCGAGCTTCATAGTGTTGTCTTCTTCTACTTGGGATTTTACCTTTAGTTTATCATTACCTATAGATTGCAACATATAAATGAATATATCATATGGCAAGTTAAAATATGTAGTTAGTGGCTCATATTCAAAGCTTGTTTGAAAATAAAAGTTATTTATTTAAGTAATACAACAATTTTTTTTAATAAGTAATACAACATTATGGCTGGAAGATTTGTACAAATTATTATGCTAATAGGAACATAGCACAACTGACATAAAATACAATTTACAAATATGAGGTCACGAATTCGTATCTCTACTTCTATACTTTTCATTTTTTCTTTTATATATATATATATATATCTATATATATACATATATATATATATACACACATATATATATCTATATATATACATATATATATATCTACACATATATTTATCTATATATATACATATATATATCTATACATATATATACATATGT
>JBBMKA010000020.1:10104074-10114121 GCA_037833695.1 Sechiopsis laciniata | reverse complement strand
TATATATATATATACATATATGTGTATATATACATATATGTGTATATATACATATATGTATATATATAGATATATATATGTGTAGATATATATATATGTATATATATAGATATATATATGTGTGTATATATATATATATGTATATATGTATATGTATATATGTATATCTGTATATGTATATATGTATATGTATGTATGTATGTATATGTATATATGTATGTATGTATGTATGTATATATATGTATGTATATATATATATATATATGTATGTGTGTATATATATATATATGTATGTATGTATATATATATATATATGTATGTATGTATGATAAGTTTGCGTACTTCTATGCTGTTTAAACAAATTTATATTATACTCCTTTTGGTATTAGAATGTCCCAAGAATATAAGCAATTAACATAAAAATTTTATATATATATATATATATTAACTAAACGTTAATATTAAAATTTTCTAAGAATGAAGGCCGAAGGGGTTTAAATTTTAAGATTTCGAAATTTTTTAAAACTTAAAACATACTATTTTCTAAAAGTAGGAAACAATCCAGAGTGTTCAAAACTTTTTTTTTTTTTTTGGAGATAATGATTCTGTTATTTGTAGGAGATATGAATTATTTATAAAATAGAGAGATTGTTGTTTTTATTTTTAATTGAAGAAGGTTTTCCCTATTTCTCTATTATATTTTTATACTATATACATTATTGAAATACATTTTTCATACTTAGCAAATAGTTTTACGAAAAAGTTCAGTTTTTTATTAAATATTTTCAGTTTGACTATGAAATTGTGTATGTGGAAAAAATAACAAGAAAATATTAATAGATATATGTAAATATGATAGATTATTATTTGATTAATTAAGGAAAAAAATTTAAATATTAAAAGTAAAAACGTGAGAATATATATATATTTTAAATTCTTTTTTCAAATACAAGAATATATTATTATTGATTAGTTAAGGAAAGATTATTCCAAAAACAAAAGTTAAGGAAAGAGGGAATCTCATTTTTATGGAAAATAGATTAATGAATTATATTTTGGAAATAGGATAACTAATTCTATGGAAAAAAGAGAATAGGCAATTGTTTTAAGAAAGTAGGATTAGCTATCTAAGAATGAATATAAGTTAAAAGAATGAACAAATTGAGATAAAGATAAATAAAAATTTAAGCTTCTCAAAAAAAAAAAAAAAAAATTAAAACATTAAAACTAAATAAAATAATATAACAATATTTAACTATATGGCATCTAATTGCAAATATTTTTTTGGAAAAATAATTGTAAATATTATTCATTTATAGAATATGTAATAAAGTTTTTGTCAAAAAAAATAATATTGATTTTTTTAGTACAAGTTGAAGGAGGGAACCACGTACAGACTTTGATGCAATGAAACCATCCGCACCATTCCTTTGGTTAAAAAAAACAATTATTGTAATAAAGCTTTATTTTTACAGCTATTATTATAAATACTTTCCGTTCATTACATAATATTTTCCTAAAAAAAATTCATTATTACTATTGGATTTTCTTTTCCTTTTCCGTTTTTTTTTAAAGATCTATGGTACAAAACTGTGAATTAAATCAATTTTCTTGTTTGTTTTCTTTTTCATGAACTGAAAAAAGAGGGGAAAAAAATGTTGCTTCGGCTAATGAGAGACCATGAGAAAAAATACAGTGATGCAAAATTGCAAATGACAAGGAAAAATAGATGTAATTGAAAAAGGAACTCAAAAAAAAAAAATGTAAATGAAAAAGAAATAAAGAAAAAAAAAACTAAAAATACAAAATAATTGTTTCTTTTTCACTACTACACAAGCTCGGAAACGTAAGAGGAAAAATAAGGGTAAAATTATACATTTATTCTATAAACATTGAAATTTATGTCTTTTTTTTACTAAGAAATTTATGTCTATTTGATTATTGTAAAGATTAGATTAAGTCCCCAAACTTTATTTAAAAAAAAATTAAAAAAAAAATTAAAAAAAAAAAACTACGGATCAACTAGATACAAAATTTAATTCAAGGCTCTATTAGACTTAAAAGTTCAAGTTTTTTTTTTAATAGTCAACAAAAACGTAGCTCAAATGACACAAAATAACTACGTGTGATTAAAAGATCATAAGTTTGAACTATCATTTCTATATTATTTATTGGATTTAAAAATATAATATAATATAGAGCAATCTCTTAGTAAAAAAAAAAAAAATTAAATTCATCAATAACCTATTACCTATAAAACTAAAGTTAAACTTTAACTCAACTTAATATTTTCATAAGGAGTTATAGAGAGAAACCTTTGAAATGGAACTTGATTCTCCTTTGATAGCCCTTTGTTTGTGTGCTTCTTCTTTGCAAAAGTGTAAAACCTCTCTTTTTCTTCAATCTTTGTTTATGTTTCTCTACATTCAAAAAAGTTAAACTACCTCTTCTTAGCAATATGTATTTATATATGGAATTGAGTCGAGAAGGAAAAATAAAATATTGATTTAAATGTTTGTAATATATGGAAAAATATATACTAATATTGGAGAGAATCTAATATACATATTAATTTTTAATTAAAGCATATTTGTTATTCAAAAAAATTAAATTGTTTGGATGAGCTTTAGTTCAACAATGATGGAGATTCCATGGATAATAATTATCTAGTTTACGAACTTTCCCATGAATTATGGATTGGTATTATTTTTCGGATCCTCATGAATGTTGGGTTTTTATTATCTTTCTTTTAGATCATATTTGTTTTGGGAAATGAATAGTGGTAGGAAATATACTACTCATTAGCTACTTTATAGTTAACATAATAATTTGTTTTAATTGCTTAAGTTTAGTATTAATTATTTATTTATTTTCGTAACTAAAATATATCAAACATTACCAATATTTAGGATTGTACTTGTTAATTGGTCATTCCTCATTATCAATTGAAGTCAACTATTCCAACAAGAACTGTTACTTAGTAATGTTTGTGTAGATCCAATGACCTTGATCATAGGTTCAAATTCCCCATCTCTAATGGTTATAATAATAAATAAAAAAAAGAAAAAAGTTAAAACATTGGACAGTACTATCCTAGATTTTAAACTTTTTTTTTAAAATATAGTCTTAACCTTTGAAATGAACATATAATATCAGCAAAAAAATATCATATTCAGCCATGCTTGTTATCTAGCAATAAACAGCATAGAGACAACTATTGTCCTATCAAATTAGTCGAGATAGGAGTAACTTAGTCCACAATCAAAATTAATTGAAATGATCGATGACCTGATAGTTTCATTATTTTGTAGAAATCCAGTTCAACATCATAATCTCGAGTTCGATCCCTAAAATCGATATTTGACTCTCATTTATATGAAAGCAATCGTACCCTCTCTGTAGAGTTTATGGTCCTTCTCCCCCAACTTGTACTAAAATATAATTAAAATTAAAAAAACAAAAAACAAAAAACAAAAAACAAACAAAATGAAACAAAAAGCAAAAGTGGCTACAATATTATTTGTGTGTTTCTTTCCAAGTCAGAAAGAAAATTCAAGTACTATAACCAAAGAAAAGATGTACATGAAAAGAAACTAGAAACTGGCTACCATTTGTGAAACTAAAACAAGAAAGTCAAATCATATCAATCAAATTACATGGCCTCCTGTTTCTCCAATGTCATAAAAATTTGATCTTTTAATGCATTCCCCGTCTCCGGTTCCATCCATGAGCGCAAATTGCATATCTTCCGGCGGCTTCCAATGCCGCTTTCTCTGGTTTATGAACCAGTTGTTGATCTGCTTTTGATCCAAACCAGTGATATCAGAAAGTTTAGATTTTTCCTCTTCCTGTAACCAACCAATGAAAAGAAAAAAAAATAGTTCACAAATTGTGTGTATGGTTTTGGTTTTAATTTGTGCAATATTTAGAATTGAGAGGGGATTTGAAGTTACTGTGGGATAAGGCCATTTGTAGTGAGTGTTCCACCACTCAAATAGAGCCATTCTTGCATCTTTTGGCAGCTTCTCTTTCTTCCTTTTTTTCAAAAACTCTTTTTTCAGACTGCTGAGATAGCCACTGTATTTCTTCAGCAGCATTTCTTTGAGGTCTTGGTTCGTTTGCCTCGTGCTGAATGACTCGTGATTTCCCGGCATTTCCACCTCGCCGTAGCCGCTCGGTTCTTCCTCCGCAGCCTCGGTTACTTCATCTATGAACACACGGAACAAAAGAGAGCGACAGAGAATAGAGGAGATGGAAGAATAGAGAGAAAAGTTAGGAGTAGTTTTCAGATTCCGTTAAGAATCAAGCTCTATTACGATATCAAAATAATGAAAAACAAAGATAAACCAAGTTTAAAATATTTGGAACCTCTTATTCTTGAGATCACTCAAGACCCAATATATGATATCTTTTCCCATACATAACTCATCTATTTACAATCAGATGTCTAACCAACTTCTTTAGATATTTACTAAAATACCCCTAATGTAAACTCTATCAGATTCCTAGTCCTTTTTTGCATCAAAATGTTCACAATTGACAGTGTCAAAGCTTTAGAAGCACAAATAGCAAAATAACTTCTTTTATTCCTTGCTCTCACTACGAGATGCTCTCGATATCTACTCGAAAAAGATACCGAACTAGTTCGATTCAAATTACCGATACTTCGAATTCTAACAAACTACAGATTTTGGTTAATTACTCATAGCATAACATTCACTTACACAACTTATTAAGAATGACTATTCAAGTGCTTAAAAAAGTGATTTGAGTGAAAAATATTTATTTTTAAGTACTTAGAAAAGTTACTCTAACCAAACCTTAGTTTTTTCTTAGAGTGTGCATATAGAAATGATATCACTCCACAACTCATATTTCATCCCTTTACCTTTTCCACTTCAAAGTTCATATAAGATTCACTATTGCAAAAAGGAATAACGATAACGATAACACCAATCAACAACTACATCACATCTCCATTGTTGCAGGAACTAATGGCAAATCAATGAGACTTCTCAACGAAAGTAGTCGTCGGAATAGGACGAAAAATCTCAAGGAACTACTTTTCTTAAGGAACTTGAGCAAGTTATAAATGAAGAGAAGAAGAAAGTACCAATCATAGCAGAATGAGAATCCGACGTCGCGGTAAACGATCCTTTACACAGGTTGCTTAGCTCCAATTCAATGTTGGTCAAGAACATTGTTGCTTCATCAAATGGCTTGGATAACTCATTCTTATATTGATGAAGGACCTCACAGTATGACTCCTTATGAAGAAAAAAGTTCCATTTTTTAGCATTCTTTTGTAGCATAAAGGTTAAAAATTACTAGAGTCTAAAGAATTAAGAACTCCCTTAATAGAATATTAGAAAGAAACTCAAATTTCAAACAAAATATAGTAAACAAGAAAGAAAACTGAACAAAAACAGAAGAAACTAAACTGGATTTTTACTTTTCTTTCACTGCTAACACTCTACAAGTGAAATATAAACCAATCTATCAAACTCAAACAAGTTCATTTTTCATCCATACCTTAATGAAAATGAACATAAAATTTACAACATTAGGTCACTAACTAAAACAACTGAGAGTGCAATGATTTGAAACCGTGGCCATTTGTATATGATAGAACTCGACTGTATTGAACGATAAGAGATAAAGAAATTCAAGATAAACCAATTCCGTAACAAACTCTCTTCTCTGTTATTTGCTAACACACCTTTATAATATTTCTAATAACCTTCTAAATTCATTCCTATCATAATCTTGGTCAATTAAGTTTTCACTAAAGAACAAAAGTCAAACCCTTGATGAGTTTTCATGATTAGTTTTAAGTCAGTTGAAGTATTTCTACAAAACTATGATATCAAACAAAACCAACTGTAACATTAGAACATTAACAAAGACAACTGAGAGAGCGATGATTTGAACCCTCTACAGTTTTCATGGTTATTAGTCCTCCTCGTACTAGATTATTGGAATCGAGATAACTGATTCAAGACATTTTAATACACCTTAAATAACTTAATTCTACAACACACGAAGATTATGTCCACTTTTTTTTTCCTCCTCCCCAACTCATATTCTCCCATTTCTCTAGCCACAGATTCTCTAGTTCTTCATCTACATCACCATTGTTCACAAGTTCTTCTTCACAAAACTACCTTCAAAAGTTAATAGTTAAATCTTATACATGTTTTGTATATTATTCTTGATTAAAACTTTATTTCTTTCCATAAAATGAAGGTTGATAGTTGAATATTACGTATGTTTTATATATTATTGTGGTTTAAAAAACTTCATTTTTTTCATGAAAGTTTTTTGGTAAGCATTGTGCCTTCTAAAACACTGAAGCTGTTTGAAGTTGAAACCTTCGACAAGTTTAAGCTGGCATTAGTCTTTGTCAGTTAAACCATTTCTGAAAAAATGTAATGTCAAACAAAACCAAGTTCTAAACCAAGAAATCATACAAAAGGGACAAAAACAAATCATAACTCACAACTCAGGAATCTAAAAAATATGTTATTTTTCTTTTCTTGTCAATAAAGATTCTAAAAAACCAAAAAAAAAACACACAACATGAAGTTTTAAGAAACAAGAAAAAAGGTACCATAAAGTTGTCTAATTGAGGATCAGCTCCCAGCTCAATACAAGACCTAGGAGTGTGATTTTCACGACCAATTTCTTCAAGAAGACAAGCCACATGTGGTGGAGCTCCAACCTTATTTTCAAACACAAAACATCACACAATTTAAAAACATGACAATAAACCTCAAACACTGCTAAAAAAAGATGATTTCATTAAAGGGGTATGAAAATTTACAAACTTTTTGGCATTCAATGTAAGCAGAAACCAGATTGGGATAAAGGGGATGGTTGACAATTTGAGTCTTGATCATGTCAGACATGTTGAAGCCAGTGGTGGCCTCAGCTGCTAATTCAAGCTCATGAAACATTTCATCATCCACCATTAGACCCCCACCACAGCTAGTGCTTGCAATGGCTTCAACTCCATTACTGAATGAGGTTAAAACAGAGTTGTTGAGCCTGTAAAACTCTTCCATTTTCCTCAAACACAACTACAAAGCTTGGAAGATTTAACTTTCTTTTTCTTCAAAACCCTAGAGAGAAACTGCAAAGTGAGATGAAAGATAACTGAAAACCTATTGTCATGAACCAGCTAAATTCAAGGGGGGGATTCCACTTCTGTCATGATGCTGATTCTGAACTTAACAAGGAGTGTTTCTATGCTCTTTTTATCTAATATTTTTACAATCCCTTTTTTCTTTCTATAAGCCATAAGTTGGTTAACTTTAAGAATTTTACATAAAACTTAAGCTCACTTTGTAGTCACATTTCTAATATACTCACATTTTTTACTGATCATACAAACGTACTGACAGAATAGAAGTTACAAAGACAAGTTTCAGTAAACAAGGAGAGTTGTAGGACCTCTCATCTAATCCAAACTTTTTCTTCTTTTGTTTTTTTTATAAACTAGTTTAGGCCTGTCTTGACAATTCTTGGTAACAAGCCGGACGACTGTATAATATTTGGTTGTCAAGTAAATTCGCAAGAAATTAATTTCAAAATAGATGAGTACCAAAGATTAAACTCATAACATCTTAAACCACTAAGCCAATCTATTATGGTTAAAACTTTTGCTTATTTCAAGTTGTAAGTTTGTTAACTTTACCAATAATAATAAACTAGTTGAATTATACTTAAGTTTAGGTTGACGCCTAACCGTATGTAAAACTTGCCTTGTAGTCACATTTTTATACTATATACTAGCTTTTATAAATCATAAAACTTTGTGAGATAATGGAAGTTATATAGAAAAGTTTCTATAAACAAGGATTGCTATTGGCCCTCTCTTTCTAATATTTAAGAAACCCTTTTGCTTATTACAAGCTGCAAGTTTGTTAACTTTACCAATTACTTAAACAAGTTTGTTACATACACTTCTTTTTTTAGTTCAATTGGTCAAAGATCCCTTAACCTGTTTTTCACTATCTTCAATTGAGGTTTGTTATAGACTTACAAAGATTGTGAAACTCACCTTACTATAAAATCATAGAGTTAAATGACAGAATGTAAGTTTTAGAAAATTTTTTATAATATATTCTGGTTTTTAGTTGAATTCAGGTAAGATAGGGCCTTTTGTTGAAAGGCAACACTTTTGAAGAATATATATATATATATATATATATATAAGAAGAAAAGGAGAGTGTTATTGAGAAGTGTGGTTGAAAGAACAGTTGATAGAAGGATTTGACAAGGCCAAGGGTGTAGGCTGTATTAATAGAGGTCATATAGGTAAGTATGAAATGACATTCCTCCAGCTTTCATGACCTGAATGGCTGACTCACTTTCATTTCTTTCTACTTTTATTTACTGTACATTTCTTTATCTCTCTCTTTTCAATTTTTTTTTTCTTTGCCATAAACAAGAATGAAGGGTTTCCACTCATGAACAAAAAAAAAAAGATGCCAAATAGAAACTTAGTCACAGCTTGCTGAGGTGCTGCTTGCTGATTTGTCTGTCAGTTTTTTTGGTTTGGCATGTCTGTGTGAGATGAGAGCTCATTGCATTGCTAATAAAGAGCATTTTTGTAATGTCAAAATATGAATAATTTATTAAAATGTGTTTGGAACAATGAGAATGATTGTGTACGGAGTAGTTTCTTTACTCACCTCCGAGTCACCAACAAAAACTTCTCTTATGTTCAATATTATTCTTTTATGATCACTTATTATTCTCCTTGTTTATCTCCTAATCACTTGTCATTCTCTCGTACTCACAGTCTTGTTTCTTTCATAATTGTTTTCTGCACTTCAAACACAGGTAATTTATAGTTCTTCAAAATCTTTTTCTGTATTGTAAATATAGATAGCAGTTCTTTCATAATTATTTTCTTTTCCTCAAACGCAGATCATTGAATTCTTCTCAATATTATTCTCCGTATTCTTTTTCCTCCGTAATCATTAACATTCTTTTTGCCCTAAATTAGTTCTTATTGCGAGAGAAAGGATATGCTCTATCTTAAATTCATGGAGATAATGTTTCCTACAAAACTAATCTACATATCTACATGTTTGGAACAATGAAAGAATTTTTATTTACTTCTTATTGTCTTCTAAAAAAGTCTTACCGTATTGGAGATGCGAATATCGTTTCATATCGATTAGAAGTGGAGAAGATTTATTGTTAAAAGGTGCAACGACATCTTTGTTCATGTTGAACTTTTTTAATAGAATCCAATATATATATATATATATATATATATATATTTCTTGCTAGCAATGTTAATATAGTCTCATGTCAATTAGATTTGGGGAAGATAGGTGGTCTCAAGGTTCAAACATCTTTGTTAATGTTAAACTTGTGTAGGATCCAAATGAACAAAAAAATGTCTCAATGTGTTGGAGATGCAAACATAGTTTCATACTGATCAATCGATCTTCGACGAAGTTCCTACTTATGTAAACCCTTTTCTAATAGAGACCAAAATAAAAACATAACAATATAGGCATTATAATTGTGGAAATATGGAGAATGTGTCATTTTAACATAAAACAAACACCAGTCTAACCATATTTTTAGCAAAAAGAAGAAGAAATAAAAAAGGCAATAGAAAAGCTTCTTTTGAGATTATTGGTAACATTTTGCTAAAGTATAAACACTATATTAATATAGTATAATCTATGAAATTGAATAAAGTTAATGAGGCAAATCTTTGACTCAAACAAAATGGTTTAGCTTTGTGATGACCAGATGTGGTTTGTTGATACTTGGATTTGCTGTTTTTTTGTACATAAGAATGACTCAAAAGTTAGAGCTGATTGCTACTTTTTTTGGTGATAAAAAGTTTTCATTATCTCAAATTACTTAATTACTCCCAAATCACACCAATCAGGTGTTATTTTCTTTTTTTGGTTGTCTGCTAGCTACCACTGAGATATATATATAGATTTCAATAGAAATTAAAGTTTTGTTTGGGAATTGTGTTTTGAAAAGTAGGTGTTGGAAAAAGTTTTTGAAGAT
>JBBMKA010000020.1:10088886-10103974 GCA_037833695.1 Sechiopsis laciniata | reverse complement strand
ATCATGATGAGAAAAAATGTTGGTATAAAAACAAGCAAACCTATCATTGTGATTACTGCAACAAGGATGGTCATACAAATAAATTTTGTTATGTCAAGGAAAATCAAACTCAAAATCCTCATGAACAAGCAAATTGTGCCAACAATAAAGAAGAAACAAATTTTTTGTTTATGGCTTCCCATATTGAAGACAAAGAGTCAACCTTCTGGCTTATTGATATTAGATGTACCATGCACATGGCTAAAGATATCAATCTTTTAGCCAAGTTGATAGATCTATAAAGTCTAAGGTCGTTCTTGGACATGGCGAGAAGGCATTATCTGAAGGTAAAGGTACTATCATTATGCATACTAAGTAAGGTGAAAAGAAAATATCCAATGTTTTATATGTTCCGTGATTATCTCAAAACTTTCTTAGTATTGCTCAATTGTTGTATAACAAGTCTTTTGTAGTTTTCAAGGACCAAGTTTGTGCTATTTATGACCTACAAGAAGTAGAAATTGCAAGGATTGCCATGGTTGGAAATGTATTCTTTTTGAATGGTGAACCTTTATGTCACCATGCACTAAATGCCAAGGTAGAAGAAAGCAAAAAGCGGTATCATCGTTTTGGCCACTAAAACAACAAGGCCTTAAAATTTTGCATTCTTCTAAATTGGTTGATGACTTTTCGAATTTTACATCATTTAATCAAATTTGTGAAAGTTGTCAAGAAGGAAAGATGCACAGACTACCTTTTCCAACAGATGGTAGTTTTAGAGCCCAGGACAAACTTGAATTGGTGCACAATGAGGTTTGCGGTCCCATGCGCAATACATCTATTGGGAACAATAAATATTTTATTTTATTTATTGAATGATTTTACCAAGATGTCATAGGTATATTTTTTGCTTGAGAAAACTCAGGTTTTTTAGATTTTCAAAAAGTTTGTAAATTTGATTGACACTCAAAGTGGTTGTAAGCTTAAAACTTTGAGAACCAATAACGGAAAGTAATATACTTCCAAGCAATTTGATAGGTTTTGTGAAGACTTGGGAATCCAGCACCAACTGTCCATTACCTATACACCACAACAGAATGGTGTATCAGAAAGGAAAAACAGAATCGTGATGGAGATGGCAAGATGTCTTCTCTTTGAAAAAAAGTTACCAAAGTTATTTTGGGCAAAAGCTGTAAACACTCCTATTTACATGCTCAATAGACTACCTACAAGGGCAGTTGAAGGCAGGATTCCTTATGAAGCTTGGTCAAGTAAAAAACCTTCCGTTAAAAATATGAAGATTTTTGGATTTATATGTTACTCTTTGGTTCCTTCTATTAAGAGATCAAAATTGGATGAGAAGGCAACTGAAGGAGTATTTATTGGCTATGCCACTGATTCAAAAGGGTATAGAAATTTTTATTTGGATAGTGAAAAGATAATTTTGAGTCGTGATGTCATCGTTGATGAAGATTCTTACTAAAATTTTGATAAACAAACTATTGTGAAAGACTTATCCACCAATTTTGAAGTCTTAGAACAAAATGAATTTTTTTTTTTTTTTTTTATTCAATTGATTCTAATGATCAAGATACTCTCTCAAATGATGATGATCATGTTGATGATCTAAATTATAAATGAGAACACTTGCAGATGTATATGAAAGTTGTAATCTTGTTATTGTTGAACCAAATACTTATTATGAAGCTTTACAATTTGCTGAATGGATTGTTGCTATGAAAGAAGAATTTGAGATGATCCATAAAAATAATACATGGGAGCTTGTAGATCAACCTCAAGGAAAGAACGTCTTGGGTGTGAAATGGGTATTCAGAGTAAAGTATAATTCTGATGGTTCAATCAACAAAAATAAAGCAAGGTTAGTGGTTAAAGGTTATGCACAACAACCTGGAGCTGATTATGGAGATACATTTGCTCCAGTTGCACGACACGATACAATACGATTGATTATTACTTTAGCTACACACTTAGGATGGAAAATATTCCATCTAGATGTCAAGTCAGCTTTTTTTGAATGGTGATCTCAAGGAGGAGATTTATGTGAACCAACCAGAAGGGTTCGTGGATAAAGGCCAAGAAGACAAAGTATACCGTCTGAAGAAAGCTCTATGTGGATTAAAATAGGCACCTCGTGCTTGGTATAGTAAGATTGATTCTTACTTACTTCTTCAAGGTTTCCAGAAGAGTATGAACGAAACTACTCTCTATCTTAAGGTTGGTGACAACTCTAAACAACTCATTCTTTCTCTTTATGTTGTTGATATGCTAGTGGCCGGAAATGATTATCAAATGCTACAAGATTTTAAAGTTGAGATGGAAAAAATGTTTAACATGTCAGATCTTGGTGAATTATTTTCTTGGTATATAAATTCATCAAGAAGAGGAGGGTATTTTTATTGCCTAAAGAAAGTATGCTCAAGGAATTTTGAAGAAATTTAAGATGGAGAAATGTAAGGTTGTCCCAACTCCTTTAGATATAAACTTGAAAGTCTCGAAGAATGATAGTGAGAAGCTTTCTAATCCTATAAACTATAGAAGTTTAGTAGGAAGCCTATTGTATTTGACAACATCCAGGCCAGACTTGATGTTTGCTGCAAGTTTACTCTCAAGATATATGAATTCACCTAGTGAAATTCATTTTGGTATTGCCAAAAGAGTCCTTAGATATTTAAAAGGTACTCTTGATTTTAGAATTTGGTTCAAATTTACTGGTGATTTGGAATTGACTGGATATTCTGATAGTGACTGGGCTGGCTGTGTTGATGATTCCAAAAGCACTTCCAGTTATGTTATTTCTCTTGGCACCGGATTTTTTTCTTGGAATTCAAGAAAACAAGAAGTTGTGGCTCAATCTACTGCAGAAGCTGAATATATTTCAACCGCATCAGTTGCAAATCAAGCAATATGGCTTTGCAAATTGCTTAGTGATTTGAGATTCGAACCTGAAAAGCCTACAAATTTATTTTGTGATAACAAGTCAGCTATTGCTATTGCATCAAATTCAGTACAACATGGTAGAACGAAACACATCAAAGTCAAATTTCATTTATTGAGGGAAGCAAAGAAAGAAGGCGACATTAAACTTTTTTTTGCAGTTCTGAAGAACAACTTGCCAATATTCTCACGAAAGCTCTAGCACATACGCAATTTGTGTTTCTACGCCAAAAGCTGGGTGTCACAACGAAAAACCTCAAAGCAAGAGTGTTGAAATTGATGAGTTTTTCCTTTTTTTATTTATTGCTTATGTTTCTTTTTATTAATTGTTTAAGTTTTCTTTTACAAGATAACTTAACTTCATGTAAGTTTTATCTTTTAAGTTGTTTTAAGTTTCTATATTTAAATTTTATAACTTATAGAAATTAAATAGGCTCCATATGTTGTACCTATAAAAAGGTGAACTTCCATGAAAAGTTTGTATCACCAATTTTTCCATTTCTAATAGAAACATATTCACATTTGTTTCACTCTCACATTTTCTCTCTTTGTTCAATAAACATTGAGACTTTAATTTGCCTTTTGCTTCCACAATATTTCATTTCATATTTCATTTTTCATTTATCCCAACATGTGTGAGTTAAGTTTGCGGTCCCGTTTTGAGCTTATAACTGTTATGAATTCGATGACTCAACTCAACCCAACACATGTACACCTCTAGATGGAATGATAGAGTTTATTGAAATGAATACATATTCAAGTTTATATAACCTTGAAAAGTATATTGTTTTTTTCTTTAATCGTGAAAAGTATATTGTTGAGGACACTATAAAGTCTGAAAGTGTCTAATAGATCTTTTAATTTTCAAATTAGTGTCTATCTATTCTATGAACTTAAAAAAATGTGATTCTATCTTAGGTGTTGGTTGCTACTCTCATTTGTATTGAATTAGATTTGAATTCTAACTTCAGTTATACCAGATTTATGGTACATAAACAAAATGTTTTTAAGCATATAAAATGTCATTTCAAACTATCGTGGTGAAAAAAGAGAGAAAATTGTGTTAAATGGAGCATTTATTTCAAAGAAGGGAGAGAATTTTGATCTTAGGGAGCTCAAAGTCGATTCAAATCTTGCGGAAAAGAAATGGAAACGGGTTGTGGATTTGCTGTGGATTTGTGCATTATTGGCATACCCTCAATTTTAGGAACCCCAATGCACCATGAGACACGAAAGAAATTGAGACACGAGAGATATCTACAAATTATTATCACAAGTGAGTTTCGAACTTGAGACCTTAAGAGGAACACACCTTCAAAACTCAAGTTTTTAACCGCTGCGCCACCCCTTAAAGACCCTTAAGAACACTTCAATATCTAGAGAAAAAAATATTTAACTCTTTTTTTAGATTGCAAAAAAATTAACAAGCTACCTCACCTAACTGGTCTAATTTCTACTATAAGTTCATGTTCATTTATTAAGCATCATGCCATGAGAGTTTACAATCAATCAATTTTAACATTAACCAACAAAAACACATAATTTAAAAAAATGTCAAAATTCTAAGGACTAAAAAATGTCAATCTAATATATGTGCATTCAAAAAATTCAAAATCCCCTATTGGAAGTTCCATTTTTGTCTTATATTTATTATATATGATGAATGGTCCAAAAAGCAAGTCCACTTTGATAGCAAGTTCAAAACTCAAGTCTTCAAGCTCTACTTTCCCCATTGCCTAAACTAAAAAGATCCATATTGATTTAATCCAACTATAGATCAACTTCAAGAAACATCTTGATCCATATTGATATAACTCAACTAATCGATCAATTTCAAGAAACATCTTGCATCCCATTGATTAGTTCGAAGAAGTGTGCAGTCGAAGTGACTACTTGTTCATAATGGTTAGATTAGAATCTTGATAGAATATGATGGTGGGTCGAAGAGACTACTCCACTACAAGTTCACTATCTACTCGGGATCATTTATCAAAAAACGACCGATGAAAATCCATCGGTTCAAGGTCTACCATGAGATATGCCATCATCATACAAGAAAGAGAGATCACAAATTGCATAACATAAAGCCAAAGCTAGAAAGTGGATAGACAAGACTAAAAGTTAGCCTCAAAATGGAGCTAAGGATCATTCCTCAGCATGAGTACTAAAAGTTAGCCTCTATCTATGGATCTCAGAGGATCTGACTTTTACCAGACACCGCTCCTTGGGTGATTCTCTTCTAAGCCTTATGGATCTTCTTGGTTTTCATATGTTTCTGAATTGATCCTATGAAAAGAATGAAAAGATCTTCTTGGTGCATTGCAGGTAAGCTATCAAATCTAAAGTTAAGGAGGTTAATCCTAACTACTGAATGTATCAAAGGTTAAGCTAATTGTTCCTAACAGATCTAACAGTCCTTATCTACTGATCCTAATAATTGGTATCTTTGTCCAAGTCAATAATAGTTTATGTACTTCCAGTTAACACCCAGCTGCCTTGAGAAAGTTGTCGAATGGGCTAGCAGGAGGCAGCCTCATGCCGAACCACTGGTCTGCTGGCAATCCGACTCCACGAAGATGTCGTTCGTCTGCCAATATCTGCATGAAAGAAATGGCTTAATCAGTTTAACATGATGGAGAGATTCTGATACTCAAGAAAGGCGATATCATGCATGTTTTAAAAGGCGTATTCGATCAAAATGATCTATAGTTATCATCTTTGGATCCATGATATAATTATCAATCATAGATTCATAGGTAGTAATGAAGCAGACCTTTCCAACTGCAGAGTGGCTACTCACAGGAAATGGAGGACAAATTCCATCAGCAGCTCTGGTCTGGTGGTTCTCATGTGCCAACCAATTGGAGAGTTTCTTCCTAGTGCCAGTGCCAAGGGCTTCACACTGGCTCGCCATGGCATTATATGGAAGAGGCGATGTAGAAACAGATGTTCCGACCACCTGACCAGCTACCTCAAGTGCCTGAAATGCAACATTCATAAGTTCATAATAGCATATGTTGGTAAGGAAGACCTCGGAAAGCTTCAGATTATTTTTCGTAAACAAGTATGCTCTGAGCCTCCAAGACATAGGGAAGGCAGATGATACCGATTCAAGAAGCTGACCGATGCCCATTATGTGAGATATCGAAGGCGATGGAGGCACTCTAGGAATGAATCGAGCAATATCCGCAACAGAAGCTTCACTCGTCACTTCATCCTCAACTAGTAAATTGGAAAGATCCTGCAGAGCAAGAACATATGACTTCACATTTCCAGCATATATTTAATAGAATGGACAAGTTTAAGACCTTAAACAAAAGGTTTTAGCATTGAAAGGTCATTTCAAAATTGACACTGCACTAGAAAGCAATAAACTCTACTCAGGTAATCTGGAAAAATTCAACTTAAATGAAGAATGGCCATACCCCATCGAATGATAAAGATTCCTTGGAATGGGTAACCGATTTATTTTTGCGAAAATCGAGCATTGATTGTGGGCCATACATATAAGGATCATCAGGTGTAAACGGCTCTAATAGCAGATTAGCTAGTTCAACTTTATCCAGCTAAACCAACAAAAATAAACTTTTAGTGAGAGCGAATTTAAATGAAAACACATGCTTCAACATGAAACATTTTACCTCAGTAATTACAGATAAGTTTTGTGCTAAAATATCAATAATGACATTGTCCGCTTCGTATACTCTGTTCCGCAAGTCGGAAAGATAAGACTGAGCGAGCTCATTATCAGTAACAGATCCATATTCTCCTTGATCTGTCTGAGGCTTTAAATAAATTTGAAGATCTTCACTAATTACCAGATATGGGTCAACCTAAACATTGAAATGTGCAAGTCTTGATTAAGATAGCACAACATATATCATCTGTAAATATTATTTTACATGGACGACGATGAACTCACATCAAAAGCCACTAATGACTTAAGAAGATGATTCAAATGAGGTATGTGATAGAGCTTAGCAGCAAACAGCATCATGCCAATAGATAAAACAAACACCGACCTCTGCAATGCCGGGCGCAAGGTACCTGTCAACGATAAGAGAATTATCAATAATTCATTTTTGGTCATCAAGTCATCATAATTCAGAATTTTATGATCACCATGGTTGGGCTCCAGGGATATATTTCTCAGAGACAATGGAAGCTGGAAGAAACGGACCATAAGATTGTCCTGTTGACTCTGCAGCAATACAAGCCAAGTAACTTCACAGTTAAGTGTACTTTTCATTAAAAAAAAAAAGTGCAACTGTAAAGGGTTTGAACATCATTTGAATAGTGATCCTTCCATTTGTCTGTTCTTATCAGAAACAACAGTTTCATTCATCTTTTGAAATAACAAGGGCGAATCATATTTAGACTTTAAAGTCACCTAATTGTATCTAAATTCACCTTCAGGCGTGCCGATATTAATGTCAAGACAAATGAATTAGCAATGGCTTCAATATTTGAGGGCAAATTATCTGGAAGATTGGCTTGTATCCAGAATGCAGACAACAATTCTGATAATTGATCCTCACTAAACTGAATGATATGGGGTTCCTGAAATATAAAACGAAATATTTAGTTCAATAAATCATTCAGGGATTGCATGAGTAACTAATTTCTTATGTTACAGAGTTGTTGGCTTACTGCTTCATTGGAACTTGAAGATCCAACTTTCTTGTCAATCATTGATTGAATTTTGAGAAAAGTAGGGCAATTTCTGTGGTACCGTCTATGCTTCCAGCCTTCTTCTAAAAAGCCCTTTTCTTTTAGATTATCATGAACAGTTTTTTCTTCTTTTGAGCCATCCTTTTCTCGTCGAAGTTTATCAAGTAGAGCAGTGACAGAAGCAGATGTCGATACAGTTGGCTTGTAAGATTGTACTGAATCAGTTTCGTGTTGGTGGCAATTAGATCTGGGAAAGACAAGAGCAGAGAATATTTGATGAGCTCCAATGCGCGTTTCAATATCAGGATGCAACATTGCTTTCAGGATTTGGACAAGAAGGGCTTCTGGAAATGCCTATATATAGATAAAAGTACAATAACTAGTGAGCAAGTGATGGCAGCATTGAGAGAAAATTTGATAATATGTGCAAGGATAACAAGTTCAATCCTCAAATGAATCTGACTGTAAGCACAGATCAAATCATACAAATAAACATTTATTAAAAAAAAAGCCATAGAACCAGCTAACTGAGTAAAATTTTAACCAAATTAAAGCCTTTCTACAAGTATGAGTTGATCATAAGAGGAATATTCCTAAAGTTTAAAGTAGTAGAAACCCATAAAAGAGCACAAAAAGTGGCTTCTAGGCCAAAATTCCATGATATCATATTGTTGTCTTTGACAATTTTTTTTGTTCCTCTCAAGACAAATACCCTAGATATTTGTATCAAGACTAGATTTCCAAATTCTTTTTACTTTATCTTTCAGTCTTAGTTAGCATACCAAGAATATCCTTCTGAAAGGCAACATTGAGGAAAGCTCAAAGAAAAAGCTAAGGCAATTAAACAGAAAGCTCTACATTTTGATCGGTCTACAACCGTTTCAGCAACGCAAGATACTGTGTTTCTTTGGAATTTCATCTAGTTCAAAATACCAAGCACTTTACTTCCTGCTTACCCTGCTAAATTAATAGCATTAAACTCGAAAAAAGGTTCCACAACTATATCAAGCATTTGAATGTCAAAAAAAACCGTAAAAAATTAATTCCTAGATAGGTGGGCACCATGAATTCATCACCTCTTAGTTTCAGCAGACCTTGACCACTAGGCCAAAACATCGCTGGAAGATAGTTATAATAGAATCAAAGCGATTGTTAAGCATGAAAAAACAGAGAGCAGTATATTGTCAAAACTTTCTTACCTGCTGTGAGTCTGGAGAAACTGATGCCAAGGAAATCATGTGAGCAAGAATCATTAAGGACCCAATGGTGGCTCTTGCAACAATTCCAGAAGTCAAATTCTCTAGAAATATAGCCATCAAGTCGTACAACGGACGTACATCGCCAATCTAAAAATCCAATAAGTTCAATCCACCATCAACATAAAATATAGAATGATGCTATAAATACTTCTAAGTTCTACCATACCCCTTTGCCAATTTCAAGTAAGCTGTCTTCAATAGAATTTTGAAGAGAAATATTCAAATCTAGTTCTTGCAGCCCAACTGATTCAACTGTGACTTGAAGACTCTTTCTAAGATGCCTGCACAAGTCAGAAACAGATCCAATTTCTGCCAGCACAGTTCCCGACCTAATTTGTCTAGCTAAATTTGAAGCAACTTGAATGATACACAATTTGAGCTGAAGATCATGTGAAACATTTTTGTGGTCCAGATGGCGAATTACAGAAGCCAATAACTGCTGGTTACCTGAAGAACAAAATTGAAGTAAATACCACACTAATAATTGTTCCTGTTTTCTTTATAACATGAAGAGAAATCCCAATCTAATACAAAGGGAGTGAAAAACACCTGAACTCTCCATGAAGTATAATATATCAGACAAAACAATCAGAGCAAGCCCCTGCTGTGGAACCCAATGCCTTCCAGAATCAAAGTAGATAAACATTGGATCCAACACTCGGCGCATTGTCGTACCCTCCTTGGCCAAATCAACCATTCGTTGCACACAAATCTGAGACCACACTCTTGGAGCCTCGGCCTCTTCCCTGAAGAAAAGCAAAACAATTATAAGCTACAGACTCCTATAGAAAATATGGCTGAGACTTTAGAGCACAATGAAAATACCTCGTGAGTAGAGCAGGATCCTTCTTTTCTAGTCTTGGTCTGATGATTGTGTAGAAACCACTTGCATCACCACCAACTGTACCACAGCTGCCTTCAGATCTTACAACTTCATTAAGCCAATTATGATGTGGCTCCGAGCTACCATCAGAGTTACCATCACGAACAGGGTCATAGTTCTCAAGAATCACACGAACAATCTGATATTTCGACAGCAATTATGTGATGATTGATGAAAATAAATTAAAATGATAAGTATAAAGGCTTTTCTGATAATATGATTGCCTTTTCAATTCTTTTAGATGCATTAGTATAATTCCGGAAATTTTGCACAAAATCCATTCAAGTGCAGATCAACTGTATTGATGAAGTTAGAATATGATGCAGGTTTCATAACAGAAAACAAATTTTTTTATTATTAGTTATTGATGGTTAGTTATTATAAAAATAAAAATAATTATATAAAAAGAAAAAGAAAAAAAAAAAAAAAGAATGCTGGTTAGCTAGCAGACTTGTTAACTGTTAGCATGGAATTTGGTTAACTTCTACTTAACAGTTTCAGTTATATCTGTCTTAATAGGCGAAGAACTGAACTCAAATTACTGAAGGGAAAATTCAAAGGGCAAAGTTTAACCATAGCTATTAGTAAAAGGCAGACAGAACTTACCTCATCAAAATCAAGAAAAATATGTGAATGCTCAGTCATGAACCAGACCTGGCAAAAAAGAGGACGAGAAATTTCTTAGAAGAAAAGTTCCAACTTGGTACAAAAAAAATGAAAAGGTCAATATTACTATATGGAAAGGGGCACAGTTCTATAAATCATAGAACAATGAAAAACTAAAGAAATGATGACCTGTTAAGAAATTGTTTAAAAATAGAATTAAGAGGAAGCATGTATAACCATGGCAGAAATGCATTGCAGACTTGAAGCCCTCAAGCACTGCTTTTTATGGTCCTCCCTTTTTTCCAATGCCAGCATACATACTTTAGGCACCAAATTCTCAACATTGTGCATGTAAGTGTTATCTGCCTGCCAATCATAAATGAAAACTACAAGAAATAATGGGGGGGGGGGGAGAATAGAAAAGGATAGGAAAATGATATTTGTTTTTAAAAAAAGGTTCGGCATAAGTAAAGAGATCAGAGGATAAATGTTTGTTAAGAAGAAGAAACTTCAAGTAGGTTCAACTTAGACCATAAAAAATCGCTAAAAACATGCACGTGTATACTAGAAGAATATTCTCATCCATTTTAAGTTTGGATTTCGATTGTTTCAACTTATTTTTGCCAAAAACAAAATGTTTCAAGGAAATACCATGACATAGAAAATTTTCTAGGCACGCATGAGTCTAGAATGCAAATGTGAATATTAAAGCTAAATCCATGTTGTTTTGTGAGTGAATAGTTCACCCAATTTATCTCTCACAGATTGCAGAGATCAAACTATACATCACAAGCGAGATAAACTGCATATATAAATAATAAAAATGACTCAAGTTCTGCTCACTACAATCACTGTTCTTTCTACAATTGATATAAGGCCATATGATTATGAACAAGAATCACCTGATTGTGAATGAAGTTTGTCAAGGTTTGACACCCAAGTACTAGCAAATCATCGTGCTTAGAGTTGTCTAAGAGTTCAGCAATGACCTTGAGCAGACTACCAGCAAAATATACCCTTCAAAATTTAAAAGAAAGACTCAACAAAAAGTGGTTGTAAAACTCAGTCATGCCCAAATAATTAAACTATGATCTAAAATAAGTATAATACACTATCAAGCCAAAGCAGCTAGAGTTTTATAGGGTCTCAGAACAAAAGCGAAAACCACGACTAAGAAACGTGACTAAAGAGCCGCTTAAGCAGAGTTCATGAACTGTAGGCAATACAAAACCAAAAACATAAGATGAAAGGTTCACTTACATCTGGTTCTTACAAAGGGAAAGCAACTTATTGTATGTATCTGCAATGATAGTAATGCCTTTGACTTGCTCGCATCGAAGTTCTTTACAAAACCTGTCCTCAAGATATTTTACAATCTAGGGACCATAAACAGAAGCATCAATACTACAGCAATGAAACACGTACCTCTGAACTAATTAAAGATTTTTGCTTCAAAGATTATAAAACCATACATAACATGAATACCTTTGGAATGCGGAAAGGATTTTTTGCAGCATATTCACATAATTTGACAATTTTCCTCTCGCTTTGAGCGCCATCCTGTGAAGGGTTTCACCACCAAAGCTCATTCAATGCAACTATTGATTCGTAAAACTGATGGTAAAAAGAATGCGGTAAATCTAAGACTCGTTTCACTTTTACGTTTGTGTAACATTACCATCCAAATTCAGAAATAGACCAGTAAAAGAAATTGAACCATGTGGCTCTGTTTCATTTGATCACACATCAAGAAGAATGGAAAATTATTCTAGGACCATCAAGTCATCATTCATCCCATTCCATTAACACAGTCGAAGTATAACACTAAACTTAACAGATCAATGAAGCATTCAAAATTCCACATATCAATGATCCTACAGTACTAATGACTAGGGATAAAAAAGACTAGTAAATACGTACAATAGATTGAGGAAATATGTCAGCAAGCAACTTCTTGTAACGCTTAACTGGCTGCCGAGATCTTGACCTCAGAGCAGGGCAGCATATGCACATGTTCCCGCATGCTGGGAAGATTTTTCTGGAGATGACACCCATTTCCTGCAATAAAGGCAACAGAAAACTTGAGCCTTCCTTCCATCAACATGATATTATAGCACAGGAGAAAAAAAAGGTCAAATGTTCTGAAATATCATGTGGAACCCATTGAACAAAAGCAGACAACCTTTTTGAAAAGGAAAAAAACACACAACACACATACTCGTTTACCAGTTGGGAGTAAAAAAAAAATTTATATCTGTGAGTGCCCGGGCCAGCTTATGCACACTTCGACTATTCTCACGGGAAATACCGTCTAACCCTACAATATTTAGATTTCAAATAAACTTTTATAAAATTAGTTCTGGCCACCATGGATTGAACTCAGACCTCTTAGTTACTTAAGGTCCTCTCGACCTCTAGACCACTCCATAATAGTTGGGGGTAAAATATTCATCTTACTGCAATTTAAAAGAAGATTGGCATGACAAGTAAGGAGGTAAGAATTCTGGAGAAGAGAATGAGGCAATATACATATATATCAAAGCTAATGCAAAACAGTGAAGTTGAAATGACAACCCAAGAACAAATTTCAAATCAACAACAACGATTTATAGCTCAAGACAAAGAACAAAAGATAACAAAAAACAGAGGAAACAAGAAACAAACCCCCTAGAAAATGCTACAAGATATCATTAAAAGGCCACATAACAAGAAAAACCTAATGCTAAAGAACCACCCTAACACATTGGCAGCAGAACACCAAATCCTCAGCACAAACTAAGCTATGTGAGAAACTAAAAAACAGTAAAAAACAAACCCATTTCACAGAAAAGCTCAAAAGTACATGAGAAATCCCAAAATAGATGAACTTCAAACAACCCACAAATCCCCTGACCCTGAGAAAAAGATAATCAACAACAATGTGAAAAGCAAAAGACAACAAAGAACTAAGGAAACAAGAAACCCACCTAGAAAATGTTACAAGCTATCACTAAAGCACCACATAACAAGAAAAACTTAATGCTAAAGAACCATCCTAACAACACATTTGGAGCAGAGCACCAATCCAGAGCACAAACTAAGCTATGATAGAAACCAAAAACAGTACAGAACCAACCCATTTCACATATCACAAAATAGAAGAACTTCAAACAACCCCATAATTCCCCTGGCCCTAAGAAAGAGATAAGAAACAACAATGCGAAGAGAAAACGTACCTAGCCAACACCCAGAACCCAGATCCGGGAAGTGAAGAAACCTCTTCTGTCTCGTAAATCACAGTGGAAATGAAGGATGATCAAACAATGGAAATGAAGTAAAATGCGCAGGAAATGAGCAAAATGGTATAAATTTTAAGAAGAGAAGAAGAACGTGAAAGTGTCAACGGATTCACACAGAAGAAAGTGGAATACTAACCCGATTCTTCTCTACTTTTTGGTTTTGGATTTTAAAAAACTGCTTTAATTTGAACCTTTCTTTTGCAGGTTTCTGAACCCTTTTTGCTTCATTCAAGATGTTTGTAACGGAAATGCTTTTGTGTGGTTTTGACTGAAATAGAATCTGTAATTTGTGGCATTGAAGAAGGGTTTAGATCAATTAAATACATTTGAAGTTATCATATCTTAATTAACCATTTAATGACCCAACCAAACTTATTTGAGCAACTAAAAAACGAAATTCATGACACTTACATCTAGTTTGTAGGCATTTCGATTATCATTATCGAATACATCATTTGACTCTACAATATTTAGATGACGAAAAAATTCATAAGGAGATGATTGTCTAGACCAATTTATATATATCTCAATTATTGTCACAAAAATTTAATTCAAGTCATCATAATCTATAATTTAGTAATTAAGAAGGTAAAAGTTGGAATCTTCTACTTCAAATATTCTTGAAATAATTTAAGAGTTGGAATCTTCTACTTCAAATATTCTTGAGATAATTGGATCGTTTATAAGGCAAGGCAATGCACTTTTCTTTTTCTTTTCTTTTCTTTTTTTGTAAATTGAATGGGTTTGAGATTTCAAGGTATTAGTGAAAAGAGACATATTTTAATATAAATTAAATATATGTATTAATTGTTAATGCTCAAAACATTTATTCTATAGCATGAAAATAGTACTTTTAAATGATTACTTCCTATTAAAAACAAAAATTGTCTCAAATGCATGCAACAGAAATGCATGCATTTCGTTGGGTTTCGATTTTTGAGATTTTGAAAGGGACCGACATTAGAGCCACGTTTCTGAAGATATAAACGTTTATGGTGTAAGTTTTTAAATCATTTTTAGTGCTCTAACATAATTTCCTACATAAACTTCCAAATCTCTCAAATAGCTCTGGTTTTTAAAGATATTAACATTTAAAATTGAATTCATACTTTATTGGGATTTTGTTTTTATTTTTTGTTTTTTTTTGCACGTGTTAGACATGGTTGGCACGTATTTTATACCTAATAGAATCTCTACTTTGTATGGATTATATTTTCCTTTATTATTATTTTTTTAATTTTACATATGTTACACATTAGTTATACGTATTTTGTACATATCCTATGTTAGTTATTGTTGGCACATATTCTGTACAAAGTAATGACACATATGTTAGTTACATTAGTGTTGTCACTTGTATATATTATGTGAGTAACGTTGTTTCTTTGTGTGTGTGTGTTTTTTTTTTTTTTTTTGCATAAGTTAGACATTGTTGGCACATATTTTGTACATATCAT
>JBBMKA010000020.1:10070576-10088786 GCA_037833695.1 Sechiopsis laciniata | reverse complement strand
TATATATATATCTTTATGAGTGTTCAGACTAACTTATATGTACCTCAACTATTTTTATAAGACATGTCTATCTACACTATAACTTTAGGGTAATAAATCAATTAGATCTTTGAAAAGATTACATGCATTTTTAGAGAAAGATTTGAAACATTTAAGTCAATGAGTTATCATTCTTACCACCACAACTACTTCTTATTTTCAAAGAGAAATAGTGTTTTGTTTAATGAAAATGAGAATAAGGGTGGATTTTAGTGGAAAAGTAATGGAAAAATGAGATTACAACCTTTGAAAATTGTGTTCACTAATTACTATCATTATCCTCAAATCAGATTCAAATTTATATACTCCTCCTAAACTGGAGCGTTACATTGACATCTAAAATTATGTAAGAATAATTTGTTATATTAAAAAGAAAAAGGAAAATTTGTTAGCAGTTAGCACCCATTGTTACTGTAACAGCCTAAAGTATAGGCAATCAATCAGAAATGGAGTAGAGATGGATCTTACACTTGCAAATATGCATATATGTTTTAGTTTGTTGGAATGTTTTACAATTAAATCTATATGGTTTAATAAGTTTCTATTTAATTCCTCATATCTTAACATTTTTTCAAACTTATGCCTGATGTAAGTTGACGTAAAATTTAGAGAATAAAAGTTGATATTTCTCACTTTTTAAAATTTTAAAATATAATTAAAAGAACTTTCATCTCTCAAAATAGTATAATTTTTATACTATAAATTTATGCCCACTTAAGCATAATTTGTCATTCATCAAACACTAACCATAAAAAAGAATATAATTAAAGAGTGATAGCTCAACCAATATAAATGTGTATTTATGACCAAAAAGCCATAGGTTCAAATTTTTCATCCGCAATTGTTGTTGAACTAAAATTGTCTTTAATACTTCTTGAAAAGTAAAAAACTAATGGCATATTTGATTTTGGGGAAGTTAAGTGGAAGTAGAAGAATTAAGTAATTTAAATGTAGTGTTTGAATAAATTGTTGTAAGAAAATCTTGTTTGAATAAGTTTGTTTATTGCAGATGTTATAGAAAAACTTTATCTGAATCAAGTTTTTTTTTTAAAGAAATATGCAAGGAAACCTTGTTTGGAATAGAGGTTTTAAGGGGAAAAAAAAGTTATTTTGAGGAGCAATAGAAAAACTTTGTTTAGTAAAACTATTTGGAGGGAAGTTCAAATGAAAGGTTGGAATGTGATGTTGAGAGAAGTTTTTTCAAACCTAAATAAACATGAGATAAATTGTAAACTTATGTTTCTTCCTTCAACTTCTCCTTTATCCATGCATATCCTAATAGAATGTTTTAAGATGAAAATGGGTAAAATGAATGTAGTAGGAAATATATTTATCAAAATAATTCTTTTTTGCTATGACTACTTATGTGAGTAAAGCAAAGCAATGGTAGCATTTATATCTAAACTCTCTATGTGGTAAATGTATGATTCTTCATGGCTAAAGAGCCTAATCTATGTGCATTCAAAAATTCCAGAAAACCCCCTATTGGAAGTTCTAATTTTGCCTCCTATTTATTCTATATTTTGAATGGTCCAAAAAGTTAGTCTACTTTAAAAGCAAGTTCAAAACTGAAAAGTCTCCACTCTGTACTTTTCTCAGTGCATGCCTAAAATAAAAGGATACATGCTGATTTCACCAAACTATAGATCCAAGAATCATCTTACATCCATTGAGTAGTGTTGAACTATGTTAAATCATCACCAATCAATCCAAACTTAAGACTAAGACACAGTTTGAACTCAAAGTTTTGCTCTAATACCATATTAAATTATGTTAGATCACCAATCAATTCAAAATCTTAAACTAGTTTAAAATACATAGTCCAAATGACTGCCTTTTCGTAATTGTTAGATTAAAATCTTGATAGGATATGATGGTGGGTCGAAGAGGCTACCCTACCACAAGTCACTATCTACTCGAGAGCATTTATCAGAAATCGTCGTGCTAACATGTTCATTATATCAGAATCAACCCAAACATGGATCTGTTCAAGGGGCCTGTCATGAGATGAACAATTTCACATACCAAAGGGGGAGAGAGAACACAAATTTGAATGACAATACATAAAGCCAAACCTAGAAAGTGGATAGCCACAAAGAGAGGCTAAGAATCATTCATCAGCATGAGACTAAAAGTTACTCTCTATCTATGGATCTTAGAGCAATAGTACATAATTTCCACCTGATTTTTACCAGACACTGTTTCTCTCTCTATCTATGAGGTCCTTATCAGATATTGCTGAACTGATCCTATCAAAATAATGGAAAGATTCTTCCTCACTGACCCATTTTGATTAAAAAAAAAAAGAGCTTTTCCACAAGGGTATAGAGAGAGAAACATTTCCTTGGTGCAAAACAGTGAACTGGTACACAATGCAGGTAAGCTATCAAATCTAAAGTTAAGGGAGGTTAATCCTAATTACAGAATGTTTCAAAGGTTAAGCTAACCGATTACGTATTTGTTCGAGTCAAGGATAGTTTATGTAATTTCCAGTTAACACCTAGCTGCCTTGAGAAAGTTGTCGAAGGGGCTAGCAGGAGGAAGCCTCATGCCCAACCATCGGTCAGCTGGGAATCCAACTCCACGAAGATGTCGTTCGTCTGCCAGTATCTGCAGGGAAGTGACTCAATCAGTTTAACATGAGGATGAGATTCTGAAGAACGTCATACATTTTTCAAAAGACAGGATTCAATCAAAATGTTCTTTAGTTGTTATCTTTCGATCTATGAAGCAGACCTTTTCAACTGCAGAGCGGCCACCTGCAGGAAATGGGGGACAAAATCCATCAGCGGCTCTGGTCTGGTGGTTCTCATGTGCCAACCAATTAGAGAGTTTCTTCCTAGTGCCAGTGCCGAGGGCTTCGCACTGGCTCGCCATGGCATTGTATGGAAGAGGCGATGCAGAAACCGATGTTCCAGCCACCTGACCAGCTACCTCTAGTGCCTGACAATGCAACGTTCATGAGTTCATAGTAGCATTAGTTGAGTTGGAAAAGCTTGGAAAGGTTCAGATTGTTTTTGTAAACAAGTATGCTATGAGCCTCCAACATAGACATAAAGAATGTAGTTGATATCATGATACCGATTCAAGAAGTTGACCAATGCCCATTATGTGAGATATCGAAGGCGATGGAGGAACTCTAGGAATGAACCGAGCAATATCCGCCACAGAGGCTTCACTCGTCACTTCATCCTCAACCAGAAAATTTGAAAAATCCTGCAGAGCAAGAACATGCAGCACATATTTGATAGATGGATGTCATTAAGAACTTCACAAAACAATATTTAGCATTGAAAGTTCGTTTTACAATGACAATATGTACCAGAAAGCAATAAGCTTTCGTCAGGTAATCTAGAAAAATTCAAGAGCACAAAAGGCTTTAAGAAGAATCATCTTACCCCATCGAACGATAAAGATTCCTTGGAATGGGTGACCGATTTATTTTTGCGGAAATCAAGCATTGATTGTGGGCCATATATATATGGATCATCAGGTATAAATGCCTCGACTAGCAGCTTAGCTAGTTCAATTTTATCCAGCTAAACCAACAGAAACAGATTTTTAGAGTGGCAGATAGTGAATTTAAATGAAAACGTAATACGCTCCAACCGGACATGTTACCTCGGTAATTATAGATAAGTTTTGTGCTAAAATATCCATAATAACATTATCAGCTTCATATACTTTGTTCCGCAGGTCATAGAGACAAGACTGAGCCAGCTCATTATCAGTAACAGATCCATATTCTTTCAAATCTGCCTGAGGCTTTAAATAAATGTGAAGATCTTCACTAATGACCAGATATGGATCAACCTAAACATGGAAATGTGTAAGACTTCATTAAGATATCAATCATAAGTTGATGTGCATAACAAAATCAAAATCATAGTCTAACTGTTTTTAGACTTGATTTTCCATCATAGATTGATACTTGAATTATTTGAACTTATTTTCCATAGAAGGCAAGATGAACTCACATCACAAGCTACTAATGATTTCAGAAGATGATTCAAATGAGGTATCTGATAGAGCTTGGTAGAAAACAGCAGCATGCCCATAGATAAAATGAACACCGACCTCCGCAATGACGGGCATAAGGTACCTGTCAATCGAAATACATTTTTCGCTCATCAAGTCAACATCACATTTGAAAAACTAATTTAGAATTTTCTAATCACCATGGTTGGGCTCCAGGGATACATTTCTCAGAGACAGTGGAAGCTGGAAGAAACGGACTGTAAGATTGTCCTGCTGACTCTGCAGCAATGCATGCAAGTATTTTCAGTCAAAAAGAAGAGTTAAGGAATTAAAAAAGCAAGCAGAAAAATCCCCATGAAAAGTTATTGAGAAATCAAAAACATCATTTGAACAGTGATCCTTTCTTTTCGTCTGATATTACCAGGAACACGTGTTTTTGTTCATCTTTTGTAAAATAAAAACAATGATGAATCATATTTAGACATTAAAGTAATCTAAGCATATCTAGAATACACCTTTAGGCGTGCTGATATTAGTGTCAAGACAAAAGAATTAGCAATGGCTTCAATGTTTGAGGGCATATTATCTGGAAGATTGGCTTGTATCCAGAATGCAGACAACAATTGTGATAACTGATCCTCACTAAACTTCATGATGTGTGGTTCCTGAAATACAAAACCATATATTTAGATCAATAAATCACTCGGGATTGCATGAGCAAACTCATATTTTATGCTATGAGTTAACTTACTGCTTCAGTGGAACTTGACGATCCAGCTTTCCTGTCAATGATTGATCGAATTTTGTGAAAAGTAGGACAATTTCTGTGGTACCGTCTCTGCTTCCAGTCATCTTCTGAAGAACTCTTTTCTTTTAGATTATTGTAAACATTATGTCCAGTTTTTTCTTCTTTCGAGCCATCCTTTTCTCGTCGAAGTTTATCAAGTAGAGCAGTAATAGAAGCCGATGTCAATGCGGATGCTGCATTGGAATGCCATGCAGTTGGCTTGTAAGGAGAATCGGATAGTACTGAAGCAGTTTCGTGTTGGTGCCAATTAGAACCGGGAAAGACAAGAACAGAGAATATTTGATGAGTGCCGATGCGTGTTTCACTATCAGGATGCAACATTGCTTTCAGGATTTGGACAAGAAGGGCTTCTGGAAATACCTATATACATACAAGTACTATAACTAGTGAGCAAGTAATGGCTGCCTCAGTGAAAATTTGATAAAACTTCAGTATAAAGAAAGAGCTACAAAATGTGCAAGGATAACAAGTTCAACCTCAAATGGATCTAACCATAAAGACAGAAAAATAAATACAAATTAAAAACCAAACCAGAGAACCAAGCTACCTGTGCCAAATCAGAGTCTTTCTACAAGTATGAGTCATAAGAGTGTTCCATTGAAATAGTAGAAAGTAAAACGCATAGAAGTGCACAAAAAGTGCATTCTAGCCAAACATTCCATGATATCATATTATTGTCTTAGACGATATATTTGTTCCTCCCAAGTCAAATACCCTAAATATTAGTATTAAAACTAGATTTACAAATCCTTTTTCCTTTGTCTTTTAGTCTTAGCATAACAAAAAAAAATCTGAAAGGAAACACACAAAGAGGAAAGCTCAAAGAAAAAGCTAAAGCAATTATTCAGAAAGCTCCACATTTTAACCAGTCTATAACCGTTTCAGCCATGCAAGATACTGTGTTTCTTTAGAATCTCATCTAGCTCAATATCAAGTATTTCCAGGTCACTCTGTTCAAAAGATAGCATCAAACTCAAAAAAGACAACCCACAACTATATCAAGCACTTACTGTTGAAAAACACCAAAAGATTAACTTAACCTCAAGTACAAAACACTGCTGTAAGATAGTTATAACATAATCAAAGAGAAATTCTTAAGCATGGAGAAAACAGTATGTTGTTAAACCTTTCCTATACCTGCTGTGAGTCTGAAGAAACTGATGCCAACGAAATCATGTGAGCAAGAATCATTAAGGATCCAATGGTGGCTCTTGCAACAACTCCGGAAGTCAAATTCTCAAGAGATATAGCCATCAAGTCATACAAAGGGCGTGCATCACCAATCTAAAAAAAGCATATTCAGTTCAATCTACCATCAACATTAATATGGAACAATGCTACAAATGCTTCAACCATACCCCTTTGGCGATTTCAAGTAAGCAGTCCTCAATAGAATTTTGAAGTGAAATATTCAAATCTAGTTCTTGCTGCCCAACTGATTCAACTGTGACTTGAAGACTCTTCCTAAGATGCCTGCACAAATCAGAGACAGATCCAATTTCTGCCAGTACACTTCCTGACCTAATTTGTCTAGCTAGATTTGAAGCAACTTGAATGATACATGATTTGAGCTGAGGATCATGTGTAACATTTTTGTGGTCCAGATGACGTATTACAGAAGCCAAAATTAACTGTTGGTTACCTGAGTATCAAAATTGAAGTAAATCCCAACCCAGTAATTATTCCTGTGTTTTGTTATAACATGAGTAAAAATCTCAAGTCTGATACAAAAGGGATTGAAAAACACCTGAACTCTCCATGAAGTATAGCATATCAGACAAAACCATCAAAGCAAGCCCCTGCTGTGGAACCCAATGTCTTCCAGAATCGAAGTAGATAAACATTGGATCCAACACTCGGCGCATTGTAGAACTCTCCTTGGCCAAATCAACCATTCGTTGCAGACAAATCTGAGACCATACCCTCGGAGCCTCGACCTCTTCTCTGAGGAAAAGCAAAACAATTATACGCTACAAACTTCAATAGAAAATATGGCTGAGACTTCAGAGCATATGACCCAATGAAAGTACCTAGTGAGTAGAGCAGGATCCTTCTTTTCTGGTCTTGCTCTGATGATTGTGCAGGAACCACTAGCATCAGCACCAACTGTACCATATCTGCCTTCAGATCTAACAACTTCTTTAAGCCAATTATGATGAGGCTCCGAGCTATCATCAGAGTTACCATCACGAGCAGGGTCATAGTTTTCAATAGTCACACGAACAATCTGAAATTTGGACAGCAATTACGCGATGATATAAAATAAATGTTGCAAAAGCTTTCTGATAATATGATGGCCTTTTGAATTCTTTTAGATGCATTAGTATGTATATGATCCAGGCTTCATAACAGAAAACACACTATGCTATTATAGCAATTGCTGGTTAGCTAGCAGATTTGTTAACCGTTAGCAAGTCGCTTCTCTTCTTCTTAGTGACATAGGATTAGCTGTTAGCATGTAACTTTGAAAGGTCCTACTTAACAGTTTGAGTTATATCTGCCTTAGTAGGCGAAGAACTGTAGTAAGATTACTGAAAGGTGAAATTCAAAGGGCAAAACTTAACCATAGCTATTAGGAGAAGCCAAACAGAAATTACCTCGTCAAAATCAAAAAAAATTTGTGAATACTCGGTCATGAACCAGACCTGGAAAAAAAGAGGATAAGAAATTGGTGAGAAGAACAAGTTTCAGCTTTGAATTAAAAAAAAATGAAAAATCCAATGTTTCTAGTCCACATAAATTATATTTGGTTAACAGAGCAGTCAAGTGAAATAATCTTCTAGAACAACATCACAAAGCGTAGAAACATGAAGTTCCTTTTCTCTTTTTTGAAGTACGCAAAAATAAAATAAAGATAACAAATTTATATTAAAAAAAGGCATTGTCTTACAGATAATGGAGCAATGAAGAACTAAAGAAATGATGGTCTTTTAGGAGATTGTTTAAAGATAATAGACCCTTTGTACTCAAATGATGGAAAAACCAAAAAAACAAAGCATTAAAAGGAAGCATCGTATAACCATGGCAGAAATGCATTGTAGACTTGATGCCCTCAAGCACTGCTTTTTATGGTCTTCCCCTTTTTCCAACGCCAGCATACATACTTTAGGTACCAAGTTCTCAACATTGTGCATGAAAGTGCTATCTGCCTTTTCATCATAAATGAAAAATACAAGAAATTAGGGAAAACAAACCCAAAACAAAACAACAAAAGTAAAAGGATGCCATAGTGATCAGAGGATGTATGTTCGATAAGAAGAAGAATCAGCTTTAAGTAGAAACAACTTATATAAGACCATAAATTGGTAAAAAATATACAATCGTATGCTAGAAGAATATTCTCATCCATTTTAACCTTGGATCTTGATTGTTTCAAATTATTTTTACTAAAAACAAAATGCTATACTTAGTTCACGGAAATGCATGGCATGGAAGAAATACCAGGCAAGCATATACTCAGTATAGAATGCAAATTTGAATATGAAAGATAAATCCCAGTTCATTGATGAGAGAATAGTTCTGCGCTATCTTTTAACCATCATGGAGTGGCCTACTTGTCAAGAGGGCTGGGGAACTAAGGGGTAATGGGTTCAATCAATTGTGGCCACTTACCTAAGAATTAATTTCAAATGGGTGTCCTTGACATCCAAATGTTGTAGGGTCAGGTCGTATATCTCGTGACAATAGTTGAAATTTGTGTAAGCCGGCCCAGACATTCATGTATATCAAAATATATATATATATATATATATATATATAGTAAAATTAACTCAATAAAATTGGTGTTCTTCTTCCCTTGATATAAGGCCATATGAACTAGAATCACCTGATTGTGTATGAAGTTTGTCAAGGATTGACACCCAAGTATCCGCAAATCATCATGCTTAGAGTTGTCTAAGAGTTCAGCAATGACCTTCAGCAGACTACCAGCAAAATATGCCCTTCAAAATTGAAAAGATAGACTCAACTTAACTGCTAATGGTTGTAAGACTCAGTCACGTCCAAATGATTAAACTATGATATAAAATAAGTATAAAACACTATCAAATCGAAGCAACTAGAGCTTTATATGGTCTCAAAACAAAAGCCAAAACCACGACTAAAGAACCGCTTAAGCAGAATCCATAAACTGTACGCGAATAAAAAAAAATTTTAAAAAAAAAGATGGAAGGTTACCACTTACATATGGTTCTTACAAAAGGAGAGCAACTTATTATATGTATCTGCGATGATAGAAATGCATTTGACTTGCTCACATCGAAGTTCTTTACAACACCTATCTTCAAGATACTTTACAATCTAGGGACCATAAAGGGAAGCATCAGTACCTCAGCAATGAAACACATACAAATCAAACTTTTTCACTGCAAAGATCATAAATAGAATAAATACCTTTGGAATGCGGAAAGGATTTTTTGCAGCATATTCACATAATTTGACAATTTTCCTCTCACTTTGAGGGCCATCCTGAAAAGGGTTTCACCACCAAATCTCATGCAATGCAACTACTAATTCATAAAACTGATGGTAAAAGGAAAGAGTATCGACGGTGTTAAATCTAAATGCTACGCTAAGATCTAAGATATGCTTCAAAGAAGACTCACTCCACTGTTAAGATTGTGTACCATTACAGAGTTTTATTTTCTCCAAATAAAAAAAAAATAGACCAATAAAAGAAATTGGACTAAATGGTTCTTTTTCATTGCATCACACAAACTTAACTTAACAGATCAACAAAGCATTAAAAATTACACACATCAATGGACAGCAAACAACTAACCCGGTCCAAACAGCTAAAGTATTGACAAAAAAAATGAAGGACCATCAAGTCATCCCTTGTTCATAACAGTTAAAAGTACAACACAAAATTTAAACAAACAGATCAACAAACCATCAAGACTAGTAAATACTCACAAGAGATTTGGGAAATATATCAGCAAGCAATTTCTTGTAACGCTTAACTGGCTGCCGAGATCTTGACCTCAGAGCAGGGCAACATATGCACATGTTCCCGCATGCTGGGAAGATTTTTCTGGAGATGACACCCATTTCCTGCAACAAAACAAGCAACACAAAACTCAGAGCCTTCCTTCCACCAAGATTTCCAGGAGAAAAAAAGGGTCAAATGTTTAAAAATATTATGTGGAACCCATCTAACAAGCGAATACAACCACTTTGTAAAGAGAAAAGAAAACACTCATTTACCAGTTAAGGGAAAATACTCATCTTACAGCAACAAAGGAGAAGATTGACAAATATGGAGGTCAGAAACTCTAGAGAAGAAAGGGAGGGTAATACATACACATCAAAGCTAATGAAAAAACAGTGAAGTTGAAATGACAACCTAAAGAACAAGTTTCAAATCAACAAAAACGTTTTAAAGTTGAAGACAAAGTGCAAAAAAACAACAAACACCAAAGGAAACAAGAAACCCACCTAGAAAAAGCTAAAAAAATGCACTACAGGGCCACACAGCAATAAAAACATAATGCTGAAGAACCATCTAAACAACACATTGCAGCAAAACAACACATCCTCATACACAAACTAAGCTACAGAAAGTATAAACAGTACAAAAACAAACCCATTACACATAAAAGCTAAAAAACTTAAAAAGCATAAGAGAAACCCCAAAATAGAAGAACTTCAAGCAACCCCATAAACAAGAACAAACCTGGCCAACACCCAGAACCCAGATCCGGGTAGTGAAGAAACTTGCTCTTTTGTGAGTAAATCAGAGTGGAAATGAAGGATCAAACGCTAGCAATAAGAGATTTTGAGAAAAGAAGAAGACTCACGTGAAAGGATCAGGGAATGGTGGGTTTTAATGTCAGAAATTGGAATACTAACCCGCTTTTCTTCTCTACTTTTTGGTGTTGGCAAAGGCTAAGACAGAGACTAGGCGGGTTCCCTTTTGGTGATTCAGTCGCCTAGCTTACAAAAACTCTGTGCTTTAATTTGAACTTCTTTTTACTCAAGTTCAACCCTTCTTAATCTTTGCTTCATTCAAATAGACCATTCCAAACGTTTTGAAAAATCTGTCAAGATGTTTCTAACGGAAGGGATTTTTGTGGATTATGGCTGAAATAGAAACTGTAATTTGATGGAATTGAAGAAGTGTGTTCATCAAAATCTTTACGTTTTAAGTCATTGCAATGTTAGAGAGAGGATTTAATAACTCCAAGGGGGTGATTGGATTTTGGAGTTTAGGAGAGAAGAGGAGATGGAGAAGAAATTGAGAGAAGGTTTAATAATTTGGAATAATTAAATATTTGTTTGGAAATTGATATTTTGGATGGGAGATATTATAATTTTTTTTTTGGAATTTGTGTTTTGAAAATAGATGTTGGAATTTTTTTGGGGGGGGAATTAGTGTTTAAGAGAGAAATTTTTTTAATTTTTATTGTAATAAAGTTTGATTTGAAGTTTTATACGATTAAATATGTTTAATGGAATGTGAAGAGGAGTTGAAAAAGAGTCGAGAGAAATTGTTGTATATAAAAAACAAACATGAGATTGGATAATTTTCTCTCATCTCCTCTCCCAACTCTTAAATCCAATCACTCCCAAGGGCATATTTAGGAGAAGAGAAGAGGAAGGGAAGTATTTAATACATCCTCCATGAGAAAAAAGTTTTGTTTGACAAGAGTTATTAGAAAGAATGATTGTAAGGGAAAAAAAATTGAAATAGGGATTGTTAGAAATTTTGTTTGAAGAATGTTGTTTGGAAGAGGTATGATAAAACCATCATGGAATGGTTTAATTGGTCAACGAGGATTTTGGGATACTTAAAATGATGAGTTCAATCTATGGTGACCACCTACTTAAGAATTAATTTCCTACGAATTTTTTTGATATCAAAATGTTGTAGGATCAGGCGGTATGTCATGTGACATGAGTCGAAATGCGCGCAAGCTGGTCCGAACAGTTACAAATATCTATAAATATATATTTGAGTAAATTTTAACTCATATTTGTGATTGTTTGATAGTAAGTTATTATCGTAGATTAAAATGATCACATATAACTCCCCTAAAACTCTACTACAAATGGTTGTTGTCATAAAACAAACACATATTTAATAGGGTTCTTCATAAAAGTCATGCATTAACCCACTCCTTGCACAATTGATAACTAAAGTTGCCAAAAAAACATAAAAAAAGGGTGTTGGAGTTGGTTAATGGATGCCTTTTATGGGAAAGTCATATTAAATATGTGTTTGTTTTAAGACAATAACTATTTTTAAAATTAAAGATTCAAATATATGATTATAATCAATAAGTCATTAGTTTTTTTTTTTTTAGAATGATAAGTCACGAGTTTAAAACATTCATCACAATTATATGAACAAAAAAATAATAATAAATGCCATTTAGACTTACACTTTTCCAACAAGAGAAGAGATATGGTGTATAATTTGAGAATCTAAATTCTTTTGTTAAAAGGAATAAATAAATAAATGATTCTATATATATATATATATATGTATATGTTAAACTTGGTAATGTAAATTTACACGATAGGAACTTGAGTTTGTAAACAATTTATTATTCCAAAAAAAAAAGTTTTTACACAATTTATGATTGGGAAAATTTACAAGACTCATAATAAATATAACCCAATAACAAATGTAACCAATAATATTAACGAGTATTGTCGCATACTTTCTTATAATATTGGTGTTATTGAATATTTATACATAATACTCGTATTAATAACTATTTATATATAATACTTTTATCAATGAATATTTATATATAATACTGCTATTAATTAATATTTATAATATAGTATTATAAAGTATTAATGATTATTGATATATATATAATTTTAAAATTTATCTATATTTATAATTATTTTGTGAAAAAGTTAGTCTAATATAATTTTTTTCAATAAAAAGTTGAAATAGTTACGAATGTAATTAAAAATAGTATGATTTAAAATGTTGAAATTTTCAAACAAAAACAGGAGTTGAAATAGGTTAGAAATATTATTAAAAAAATGGAACCTTGTAAGATAATGATTAAAATAAATAAATTATCATATTTAAAATAAGAATGTATAAGATGAAAATAAGTTCTCAAAAAAAAAAAAAAAAACATGTTTGCGTAATTAATATTTAAAATATAAGATATTTGACCTCCTGTAAAATATACAATAGAAAGTGTAAAATTGTCTTTCATGTGAACTTTGGTTTTAATTATTTTTTTCTTCTTCTTAGTCCACCTTTTTCTTTTATTCCTCTTTTTCCCCTTTTTGTTGAAGATAATTTCTCAATCAACCCATAGAATGTGCCTATAGAGAGTTGAGATTTCAAAGCTTTTTTATATTTCCATTGTTTTTGGTTTTCAAATCAGCAAAACCAAAGGCAACAACCTTTTAGCTAAAGAAAATAACTAGAGGCAGAAAGATAAAATTATTTCCCAACTTTAAAAAAATCAAGTTCAACCACAACCCATCCTTTCCAAAATTAAGCCCTTACTTTATAATACACCCAAAAACTTGTCATTTTCCTAATTTCACAAAAACAAACTATCTTTTTTTATATCTAGATCCTCCTTTTCAGGAATTTTTGTTCTTTTGCAAATAAATAAATAAAATAAAATATATTATAAATATTGCAAACTTTTAAAAATGTAGCATCAACTAGCTATATTTAAGTTAGTCGTGTTCAAGTACATAGTACTACTCGAAGAAATTTTAAGGGTAAAATATAAGTTTAGTCTCTATGATTTGAAGAAAGTTAGAGTTTAGTTTTCATAATTTTAAAAACTAGAGTTTAGTCCATTGAAGAAATATAGAATTTAGTCTCTATGGTTTGAAAAAAAATAAAATTTAATTCTTGTGGTTTTAAAAATTATAATTTAGTTTATATGGTTTTATAAATTCTAAAATATAATCATTATTTTTTTGTTAAATCAGTCACTTAACTCATAATTTCATCACTCACGCATGAATAATTAACTTTTAAGTACTTAATTCCCCAACAATTAAAAATAGCAAGAACTATTTTTTAGGTTTTATCAAATCATAAGGACTAAATTCCAACTTTTAAAATTATAAGAACTAAATTCTATATTTCTTCAAATCATAGGAATTAAACTCTAGTTTTTAAAATTATGAAAATTAAATTCTAACTTTTTTCAAACTATAGGGACTAAACATATATTTTATCCAAATTTTAAAAAACAAATATTTCTAAGTAATAGAAAATAAATTAAATAAAAAGTTAGAATTACTTGCATATGGTAGGCTACTAGGCTAATGGAAATTAATCATAGAGAGTCCATTGAGTTAATGCCATTCTAATTTGCCCAAAGTTGAATCATAGGTTAATGGAATTTAATGCCAACAAAAACCATATAAAACAAAATAAGTATTTATGAAAAGGACCAAATAAAAGGCCCCACCTATGTTGTGTTTAAAGCAAGGAATCTCCCAATAAATCACCTAAGATATGGACAATGGATCTTCTTATTTCAGAAAAATAATGCAATTTTTGTGGGAGAATTGAGCATTTAATCTATCAAACTTGTAGGTCAACAACTATGTGTAATTTAATCTTTTATATATCTGTAATTGGGGTAGGAGCCACCAGATTCAAAGTTGATGTCAATATAAAAATAAAAATAAAAAAATTAAAATTTTTTTTTTAAAAAAAGGAAGTTGAATTTGTGGTGTGTACTGCAGAACTTTGATGACAAAGTATCACAAGCTTCAAAAAGTTGTTCATGTAAAATTTGGCAATTAAAAATGTAAAATTTGGCAATTCTTTTTTTAATTTAATAACATTTGAAGATTGAGATATTTGAATATAATTTCTTAATTATAAAGTGATACATCACGTTATTAAAACTATACTCTGATTGACAAAAAAAAAAAAAAAAAGGAAAGAAGTTGGCTAATAAATAAATCGTTTTCTTAAAAAAGGCAAAATTCACCATAAAGAAATGATGCAAAAACAAACAAAAATAAAGTAAGAGAATTTTCTTTAGTGGCAAAATTTTTGTTGTTTATTTTAATTATAAAACAATTTTAGAAATATTTCATCGAAATTTTTTTTGGCATTTTTTGTATATTCTAATTTTATCATTTAGAGTCTCTTGATTAAAAACTATCTATTGCATTATTTGAACATTGTCTATGACATTGATTGAAGATTGTTTGTCGCATGGACTTTTACGTCTTTTTATTAATGCACGAATTTCTTTTAAAAAATTGTAATTCATAATTTTTTTTAATAATTTTTTTTATTAGACATAAAACAAAAATTGCCATAAAAACTGAAATAAAAAACCAAATAAATTTTTTTTTTTTTTTAATTTTAAAAAAGGTCTAAGAATCTTGATATTAGAATAGTTAATTACACCCGTTTAAGCAAATGTTAGGATGGGGGAGATGCTTTACCTGTACTTTCAAAGTAAACACATGCAAATAATATATATATAGAGAGAGAGAGAATGAGAACCCACCGATATTTTGCATTGCAAGAAACACAAACAGATTTTGAGGATAATTACATTCTTGCGCTATTTAATATCTTTAGACATTTTTCAAAACATACTCTATAACTCATGGGCAGATAAGTAATTCATTGGCAAATGAAATTGAGATCAGAAGATTTGATCTACTAAGTGAAGTTACGATTTTAATGGCGAAAAATGAAAATATTATAAGAAGATTCAAACCTACAACTTCTCATGAAAATAGAAATATTTAACAAGTCTATAGAGTTCATTACTAAAACAAGAAGTCTTAAACTTGCGTAATCTTTCACTTCGATTGTTTTTTTTTTAAGAAACAAAAACATTTTTATTAATGAGAAGAAAGTGTTACAAGATTTTAGATCAAGTTTTAATTCATTGTTACAATAAGATAATACAGTAAATACAAAACTCCAATCTCAGGAAATTGAACGTTAAACTTGAGCCACAAAAGGAAAGACTTGCATATCCAAAAGATTATATCATTATCAGCTACACATCTGAGAAAAAGAACCCGCATATGGAAGAACCAATGGATCTGACACACCTCGACTGTGGTTGAATTAGAAAAAATCTTGAACATCAAATTTACGACACGTCGAAAATAAACCTAGAGTCACAAGAAGCAAAAAAAAAAAAAAGATTGAAAGCAATAGGGACACATATATCATAAATTGCAAAGGATCATATGATTTGTGTAAAGCCATTTTAACAAAGATGCAACATCAATCTCAAAGTAGGAATGAAAGTGGCAAGTCCTAAAGACTTGTGATTGGAGGATGGTCCAATCCAGTTGAATGGAAAAGGACCATTCAGTTATCACCCTGCATGTGACACTGCACTACAACACAGCACATCATGGGGCAACTCAGCCCTTCCCAAGAATGCTATACCTTATACCAAATCTACAAACTAGTTAAGCCAGAAAACAAATCATTTCATTTTACAATGCGCTTATTAGAACTAATTACAATAAAGAAGGTCTCCTAGAGAGGAAGAACAATAACAGACAAAAAAAGATCATCCAAGAAAAAACCTATGAAAACAGTATATGCCCATACAAACCAATCCTATCTAAACGAATTGATGATAAGGGAGGCTCGATCTACCATCAACTACGGGTTCGAATCTACCCTCAACTATGATAAATCAACATCAAAGGAATTATTGGTGGAATCAACCAATGCTCGATGATTTGATCTTTGTTCCTTTGTGGTGGACGTTACTTCAGGGATGTCTTCTTGTTTTTTCAAAAAGGTTGTTATTTTTTTAGCTCTATTTGTTCCTTAGTATGTTTGGATTTAGTAGAAAAGAGCGGCGTGGGGAGGAGTGGAAGGGTTAAATGATGGTTCAAGTAATTAACTACTCGATTGGAGATTATTGTTAGCGGTGGTTGGAATAATTAACTATTCATTTGAGGATTGATATTAACAGTAGTAAATTTGATGGAGGATTTGATGAGTGGTTTGATGGGGAGTTTGACAAGTGGTTGTTTACCACCAAATACAAATAAGGAGTTCTAGAAGAGTGGTTGTTTACCACTCTTCTACCAATAAACTAACATAGTTTTCTCTTTAGTTTTTGCATCCTATGGGAGTCTTTTCTGTGTTCACCTCTAGGTGTTCGAAGTTTTCTCATATTTTATTTAACGATGAATTATTTCTTATTCAAGAAAAAAAAAAAATTGGAACAACATCATCACAAAATGCCTTATCGTAACTCGAGATTTTTTTTCTTTGGTTAAAAAATAATTTCATTAATTGTACGAAATTACAAAATATAGGATGTTAGTTACAAAAGAGATCTCCAACTATTAAGTAGAGAATCATAACTAACAAAATAGTGGGGACATTTTACAACAAGATACCACTAAGTAATATTATCAATGAACCAATTGAGTGGTGTTGTTTTATCTTGGAAGATCCTACAATTTCTTTCTAGCCACATGCTCCAACGGTATGCTTTAAGGAAGTATTAAATCCTAGGTAAATAAACAATATGACTAATCAACATACCAAATTCTTGAAACTAGTTACCTTATTCTTCTTGTCATGAAAACTTTTATGTTTGTCACAGTTCAGAAATGCAAAGTCCAATATTTCCATATTCTGATCATTTCTAGCATATTCTAAAGATTATAGAAGAGAATTGACATTTAGATTGCACTAGAGTAGGAATTAGGGGTATTTTATTATAACATTGAACTTCATTGCGTGAGTTAGAAATGTCAACATGCCAAATTGTGACCCCAAAAACAGTGTAAGTAATCGGATACTTTATGATGAAGATAAGTACCAGGGTTGACTTTGAGAGAGGCAGAGTTTGAAGACAAATTCTTCTCCTTCCAAATTGTTTAAGGAAGTCCTTTGAACGCAAGCTATCAAAGATTTCTGCGTACTCAAATGGAACCAGCCTCATCGCAAAATACTTCATCCCAAATCTTGAGGAGATATCTGTTTCACAAAGTTTAAAATTAGAGTACAAATAAAAAAAACATAGCTACGAGGAGGCAATATAACATTCAAGTCTCTAAATAAATTTTGAAACCAGGGAAATCAGAGCTTCGCTCCACTAAGTTTTTATATAAATTTATCCTACTTAGAATGAATCAAAGCATTCTTCATTCATTTCCTCAACTGTGAATGTTTTTCATGCCTACCATAAGATTGGTTTTAATTATAAATTAAAAATCCAAACATGTAATACTAGATTACTTTTTCAAGACATACATGGAATTGTTTCTTTTATATTTACATACATATACATAAATACATACATATACATACATACATACATACATACAGATAGATACATACATACATATAGATACATACATACATATACATACATACATATACATACATACATATACATACATACATATATATATGTACATACATA
>JBBMKA010000020.1:10024715-10064684 GCA_037833695.1 Sechiopsis laciniata | reverse complement strand
CATTTTGAATATATAATAAATTATATTCTTTTTCAAAAGATAATGATTGTTTCACAAAAAAGAAAACATTTTCTGGATAGAATGTGCAATTTACATTAAATGACAATACTGTTTTTAAAATAATATTATTGCATTTATAAATATCCAATACTGTTTTAAAATAATAATACGGTATTTAACCATTAATACCACATTCGCATATGGAATTGTCCCTAGAGGCCGCAATAGAGGAGGAAGCTGCGACGGCGGCGATGAGATAGTTCGGGTTAAAGTACTCTCCTATCTAAGAATTAGAGCCGATTTTGAGCTTAGATCGACAATTTGGAGATCAAAACATGAATGGGTTTCTCGCGAGTGAAGCCGCGAAGAGCAGGTAAGGTCCGTCGATCGGAATTCACAGCTCTACACGTGAACCAAAGCTCGACGACGGCGCAAATGGAGTTCCGACAAAAATCTGGTGCGTATGCTTCAAAATTTGGCGAAGAAGGTTGGTGAAGAAGCTAGTGACGTGGGAGTTTCTTGGCTCAACAAATGGGAAGGGTATTTTCGTCTTCTGCTATTAAAACGAATCTTTTTAATTAAAAACAAAAATTACTTTTGCTAATTAATCTTAATATGGACAGATTTGCAATTAGTTTTCTATTCTGGCCTAGTATTGAACTTTTCCCTTTTTTTAGATTACGACAATGAAAAGTGGGAGATTCGAACCAAAACTTTATATCATTGAATGTATACGGATATTGTCATACTAGTCTTAGGAGGTGTTTGTTTATCATATTTAAGGAGGATTTACTAACTCCTCATCGAAAACCTACATTCGAACGAGTTTTTATTAATTCCTCCTTATTTTAACTTTTAAAAATAACTACTCATTTCTAACTATTCATTTCTAATAATTCATTTGTAACTACTCAATCATTTCTAACCACTTATTTTTAATCATTACTTTTTTAACTACTCAAAATAACTATTCATTTTAAATTTACATCAAAACAATATTTTGATTTTAACTCCTCACACAAAAACTATGTCTAAACGAGTTTTTGACTTCAACTCTTAATTTTTAATTACTGAAAATAACTCCTTAATATAACTCATAAAGCTAAATACTAATTAAGTGTGTTAAACAAACACCCTCGTGTATTTAATTTGAAAGTTTTTTTTTTTTAGACATAATTTGAAAGATTCTATCATATGTAAAATGATTAAATTATCATATGACTTTTAATTAATATTTTACCAATGAAGAAGCTGCCTCTAAAAAATGGGTCTCTAAAACCTCTTACTTTTAACCTTCAATTTCATTTCTTAAAAACTCTTTAAAAGTAGATATGTAAACATGCATAGATGGAATATAGCCTTTATAACCTTCTTTTTGGCCAATTTTGTATAATTTAATATCTATCAATTTAGATTGATCTCCAAATGTTGTTGATTAAAAAACAAAATTTTAGTGAAAGTGAGCATATGTGTATATATAGTTTTATTGATACATATAATATATGAGTAATCAAGATTTCAAAAATTAAAATAAAATTATATATATTAATAACTCTTTATTTTCTTAACAAACAAAATATTTTCTTTTTGAAAATCAAGAAACAAAAATGGTATCAAACCAATACTCAATTTCAATCCAAACATGCAAAGCAAAAACAAGATTCCGTCAAAATAAATCTCAAACCTTCCAAAGACAGAAGAAAGATGAATGAAACTGTAGTGTAAAATTGCTAGATCTATACTCTAAATAAGATTGCAAATGATAGATCTAAAGCAAAATCAAACCAAATACCAAATAGAGATGAAATCAAAACAAATAAAGAAGGATGGAGAAGAGAGACAAAGCACACCGAATTTAAGTGGTTCAGGAACGTCCCTACTCCACTTCTATGGATCGATTGAGCTTATTCGATCCACCATCATAATGCCATTGATAGAATGTACAAGGGCTCTCAAAGGTGGCTAGGGTTTCTACTCTCAATCTCAAATTGCAAGAAACCCCCAAATGTGCTTTATATAGGAACATCAATACACATCTCTCATGATTAGTAAATTAACCCTTAATTAACCCAAGTTAAACATTAACTCACCAAATGGGCTAATACATGATGTGTGATTCACCTAATAACAAAATACTCTCTTGAAGTAGATATCATAAAACAAAATGGCAATCAGAATTCCAGACAAAATTGGATCAAAACTTTGTTCTGCACGAGCAAATCAGAACGGTCTTCAAGACCTCAGAATTCAGAACTTCAGCAGGACGGTGAACTAAATCCACCAACGGCAACATGAACCTGTCTTCAAAGAACATCTCCGAAAACAGACAATCAAAACTAGACTTCAAACAGAACGTTGCCAAATAACATGGAAACAAAACAAATGAGGTATCCCTTCTCAAAACGACATAAGCAACTCAAAATTGAAGTCAAGATGTCCGGCCGGACTAAACTTATCAGAAACAAATGCATTCAGAATCAGAATGACCCTCAAATAACAATAGCTCGAATCAGAAATCTGAATGCTCAGAACGCTGCACCAAAATATGTCAAATCCATGTAACTGCTGAACAAACTAACAAACTGTGCATCAAAATTGCAAGAAACAGAAGCACAAACAAATACTCCAAATGAACAAAACAAACCTCTTCCATATCAAACTCTCAAACCAAGAAATATTCAAACGACAACAAGTCAAAAGATCTGTAAACTCTATAACAAAACAACCAGATGCAACCAAAAAATCATCTACAAATGGCCAAAAAGCAGATGATTCAACTTGCACTAGAAGTCTCGCTAAAAACATAATGAGTAAAACGATCTCTTACAAAGCCATAATCAAAACAGATTTCTTGCAAACGAGTAGACAATCATGAAAGAGACAATCTGCTCATAAAACTGCAAACTAACACTAATTAATACAATTAAAGCCCAACAGTGAGGATACATACAAGAACACAAACGGAGAAAGAACATCTATCCCCTCTTCATGTATGTAACCAAAAGCAAACGAATCTGCATCAGAATGAGAGTATACAATACCCTCTACATCGGACTTAATCACAAACCAGCAAAAGCAGACAATGAGCAAACAAATTTCAAGTTTCACCACAAACATCCTACATGAAAAATTCAACAAACAAGCCAACTCCCTATCCAAAAACTGAACGTTGCACTCTAAATCAACAGGAACATCCTTGGGTTCAAGAGCAACTAAGATAGGATCTGAATGTGCAATGTCACTGACAAGCACTGAAGGCTCAGCAAACGGATTTTCAGATGCATAAGCAGAATTAACAACACAATTAACTTCTGGTGAAAAACCTTTAAAATTTTCAAATGGAGTCTTAACAAATTTATCAGAAACTACATCAATCTCACGCTGAAAAGTTTTGCCTTGCAGAATGTATAAACCATTGGAAAGCTTTCCAAACAACTTAATTTTCTCATTTTTACTCACTGAGAGTAATCCATTTTTAGATGAGTAGTTATAACCTGCAGCATCCAAAACACCTAACGAGATAAGGTTTCGTTGAAGACCTGGAACAAATTTCACATCTGTTAGCAACTTGACAGAACCGTCATCCATGCTAAACCGAACAGATCCTACTCCCTTAATCTCAAGCTGAAGGTTATTAGCCAACAAAACTTTACCATTTTTAAGAATTTTTAAATTCTCAAAATTGTGCTCAAAAGAGGACATGTGGAAAGAACAACCAGAGTCCATGATCCACAAATTATCAGAATGGTCTAAATTTTCATAATTTTCGGTCAAGAGCACCTCGCCCGAATCAGAATCTTCGAGGAAATTAGCTGAATCATTATCAACTATCCGAACAGGTAACTTACCTTTCCTCTTCAGAATGGAACAATCATACTTTGTATGACCTTCTTCCCTGCAGTAATTGCAAGTAAATGTCTTCTGCTCTAATGGTTGTTTCCCCTTTGTAAAATTAGAGCTTGATTTACTTGACGAACTGCCTTAGCCTTTAGAAGACTTAATCTTCGTAAACAAGGCCTCAGAATCCTTCTTTTCAATTTTCATCTCTAAATCCCTAGATCTCAAAGAATCCAAAACAATGTCTAGGGTCAAAGTTTCTCTGCCGTACTTAATGACTGATTTAAGCTCTTTGAATTTCTCAGGTAATGAATTAAGGAGAATGATAGCTTGATCCTCAAAATCGAGCTTCTCTCCACAATTGACCAGGTCACTACAAATTTTGTTGAAAGCATCAATGTTTTCTTCTAAATCCTTAGAATGACCATCTAAGGCAATTTGCAACCTTTTGTTGCACTAAAAAGCTTCATCTTCCTCTTCCATAAACTGAAGTCTCCTTTCCCATCAAATTTATCAATGACAAATCTCGCCGACATTCAGATGATCACAAATAAGGAAAGCAAAGTATTCAGAGGATGCAAGCCTGTTTTCACTTACTGCATAGAAGAGAATTCAATAATAGCCATCATATTCAAATTGTCATGAGTGGCCACCACTTGAATTTACTACAAAAATTGATGAATGGCCCACCAATTTGTAGTACAAGCCCAATAATCTCATTCATGGCATAAATCAAAATTGCTGAAATCATGCCTCCAACTTACTGCAGCCTTAGAATGATTTTAAAACCAATTTGCCCATTCTCACAACAAGCCAAAAATCACCGCTAATTTGATTTTTAATTTGAAAAAAATATGTAAACCACCGCTATAAATTGATTTCAAACAATTGAAATTGCTGGAACCAAATTCTTTCGCTGCAAAACCCATATTCCAAATCGGTCAAATATACTTCAATTGCAGAATCGAGACAATCTCAGAATCGCTGGAACTCACAACTCAATCGCAATTTCTTCTATTTGATCACAAAATCAACATCGGAATCGCACGCAAGCTAAACAAAATCGGATTTTTGCCAATAATCGAACTGAAATCAACGTCGATTATCTTAAAACCACGCAAAAATTGTGATCAATCCAGTGATCGAACGCATAACTCACCGATTGGCTCTTCCCAAAATTAGCGCAGATAAGCCTGAATTCCCCAAAACGATCCCATCGACGCTGAAGAACGAATTAAACTAGCAGATCAATTTCTCTCGAATCGATTGCAAAAGTGACGCCACAGATTTCCAAATCACCGATTAAGGCTTGTTGAAACACGGCAAAAGAATTATCGATCACAAATAGGGATCAGAAATACAATGCACAGTAAAAGCAAATTTGATTTAACATGTGCTCTGATACCAAAATGTAGTGTAAAATTGCTAGATCTATACTCTAAATAAGATTGCAAATGATAGATCTAAACCAAAATCAAACCAAATTCCAAATAGAGATGAAATCAAAACAAATAAAGAAGGATGGAGAAGAGAGACAAAGCACACCGGATTTAAGTGGTTCGGGAACGTCCCTACTCCACTGTTATGGATCGATTGAGCTTATTCGATCCACCATCATAATGTCATTGATAGAATGTACAAGGGCTCTCAAAGTGGCTAGGGTTTCTACTCTCAATCTCAAATTGCAAGAAACCCCCAAATGTGCTTTATATAGGAGCACCAATACATATCTCTCATGATTAGTAAACTAACCCTTAATTAACCTAAGTTAAACATTAACTCACCAAATGGGCTAATACATGATGTGTGATTCACCTAATAACAGAAACATCTTGAAAAACAAAAAGAGCAGCACAGAAATCTCAAGGATCTAATAGGAAAAACAAGAAAACACTCATTTTTTTACACAAATTTTCTTTAGCCTTGTTGTAATCATCAACAACATTGGAACCAATAAATCATACATAAATGGTATTATTGCTCTCAAATAATATAAGAGTCCAACATCGATTTCCAAGATCAAACCTGTGATTCATGGTGTTGAACTGGATACTACCAAACAATAAAACTACTAGATTACTAACCCTTTATATGTTGTAATCAGCAAGAACATGAGCGAGCTCAAGATAACAAAGTCATAGCTACTTATAACCTCTCTATTTAAATGAGAGTTTTCAATCATAACTACTCATAACTTTTCTATATAAATGAAGCTTTCTATCAAAACCATTCATAATATTTCTAGTTTTATCTTTATCACATTCTTCATGACCATGTACTCAAAACCTTTCATAACTACTACTTTTATTTACAAAATCATCTATCCAAACACATGAAAAGATAATTACGCTATAATTTATTTTCCTTTTTTTAATAAAAAAAAATCCCAAACAAGACACATAGTTGTCGATTGGTAATAAGGATGTTGAAAAAAAAAATCAATCTAATGCTCAAATATTAGATTTAAACATACTAAATCAAAGTAAATGAGATGAAATCAATCAAGTAGTAAAGAATGAAGGGAGAAGAGATAGCACATCGAATTAAGGTGGTTCGGACTAGCTTATTATACTGTTCAGAACATGAGAATATCACTCTCACTCATAATTGTCATTAAAGGTATTCAAGAGCTCTCAATTTGGTGACTAAGATTTCTCATTCTCAAAGGAGGGAGATGAACCAAAGAACTTTATATACTAGCTCATTTATACATACTCATAAATGATTAGTTAACCTAACCTCACAATTAACCCAAATTAACATAGCTCACCAAATGGGTTAAATACATGATGTGTAATTCACAAATTAAAGGATAATTGTCAAATAGTCATCCTCAAATTCATTTTTTTAGCGAAGTACAAATCTTTATAGAAAAAAGAAAACTTACTAGATTAGTCAAACGTAGAAAATGATTAATAAATACGATTACTTTAAAAAGATTAACAAATATATTATTTGATATTAATAAATATGATCACATAATTTCTTATAATATTGATATTAATTATTATAAATATAAATACTTAAAAATTTATCAATATTTATAATTATTTGATAAGAATAAGTTATATAATACAATTTTCCTCGAAATAATGGTCATTAACGACTCGTTTGATAACGTTCTCGTTTCATTTTTTTTTTTTAGAAACGGTTTTGTTTGTTAACCGTTCTCATTTTTTGTTCCCAAAATTAAAAAAAAAAAAAAAAAATTTCTAATTTTTGGCTTCAAAATGAGAAACTCCAATTTGGAGTTTCTCACGTTCCGTTTCTCACTTCTGTAACTGTTTTTTTTTTCCTTTTTGAACGGAACTTCTGCAATTGTCTTAAGTTTCAATTTGCTTTTTTTTTTTTTTTTAATAGTCAAATTTATTAACAAAGTTGGCATGTTGGCCCAATTCAATAGTTTTTTTGTCTTTTTTTTTAACTTTTTAATTTTTTAAGAGTTTACTTTTTAGTTTTATTATTTTTTAAAATTAACTTTTTAATTTTGATTGTATCATAAATATTATTTTAATTCTTAAATAAATAATATTTATACTCCTATATTATTTTAATTTCTTTTTTCAGTGAATCATCTATTATTACTTATGGTTTGATTTTAAAAATCTAGAATATGCGTATTTATTTAATATATTTAGAACTCGCAAAATTTTTGACATAGTAATTTGTGTTCACTTTGATATAAATTTGACACTACCTTAAGTAATAGGTTTAGTATTAATTTTGATTTTTTTATATATAAATTTTGAATCAAGATTTATTTCTATTAGATCGGATACATTTTATAATTCGGTTTTAATGTATGTTATACATTTTTCATTAAACAATTATTCTGTAATACCCTAATTTCCGTAAAATATGTAAGTGTTTTTATTTGAAAACTATATAATGTTGTAACATCCTTAACAAGTTGATTTTATACTCATAAGAGTGATTTAATAATAACTAAAGTAAATGCTTGAAATCATTTGTTACAAACTAATATATATTTGAGTTGGTTTAATTTAAAGATCTCAAATTAAGATTTCTATTTATTATTCAATTAGATTTAGGCATATGGTTTTATTAAGAATTTTTTTTTAGGGTTTCTTGGTGGTTTGAGAACCTACCCCTAAAATTGGAAATGTGTTAAAATATAAATACAAATCTTTTCTTTTCTCTTCTTCAAACCCTAAATCCTGCATCAGTCGACAACTCACAACCTTCCCCATCCCCATCTTCACCGTGCATCTAGCCAAGGGGATTTCAGCTGCATCTCAGCCGTTCGTCGGAGTGCCCTTCAAGATCTCACCACGTGTCGCCTTTTGAGCCGTCCAGATCTTCAACTCTTCCATCCACACCGTCCGCGTGGCAAGCTTCAGTTGGGCATCTCCATCGCGCGCACGTCAGCGCCGTTCCCCGAGTCACAGCTGTTTTCGACGCGGGTTTTCAACAGATTTAGCACCGTTGCCTCCGTCGGTGGTGGTTCCATCACTCTCCGACCATCGATGGCAAGCTCTGTCTTTCTCTCTCTCTCATTTTTTTGGCAACGCCGTGGGTAGCATCTCCACGAGTTTCGTCTTCGTAGGTTCGACAAGCTCCGACCTTACTTGCAGTTCGATCCGGGCTCATGCCAAGTCCATCTTTCTAGTCTTCGGTAAGTTTCTCTTGGTCGCATGTTTCCTTTTTAACGCTGTCCTTCATGGATTCCGGCGAATAGCTCTTAGAACCACTTTAGATCTAAACCTTTCTTTGCAGTTTCACGAAGATTAAAAAGTTCGTTTGAAAATCTGAGACCTGTTCCGTGACCGGGAGAGCGAGACGAAGAAAAAGAGGTAAAGTTTGTTAGGTTTGGTGGCGACTCAGTTTTTCGACCATGTTCGCGTGGTGAGCTCTGTTTTGTCCAGTTTGGCTTTGGTTGCTCGTTTCGTTGACTTTTACTCGTTTTCCTATGTTTATGAGCTCTCGGGTTTCATCGTTTCGAATCGTCGTTTAGCTCATGGTTCTCGTGGTGTTTCGATCAAGTCGTCGGGAAGTTAAGGAATTTTATTATGAACTGGGTTTGTGGCTTAAAGCAAGTGAATAGTGGCATGTTAGGATTTACGAGAATTGAATGTTGGATGCCTTGTTTCATGCTTGTGTTGGTGTTATGATCCACTGTTTGAATCGATTATTACTCGTGGTAGCATGGAATCGTGTGTAGCTCATACACTATTAAGTCCCTGTTTGTGGTGTTCTTGTGATCATATCGTCATTCCTCGATTTGTACCTTTTACTCGTATACGTGATGAATTGCTTGACTGGATTGCCTTGGGTTTATGCATGTTTCTATGTTTTTGGTTCCATCTATGTTTGACTGTATACGTGCTACCATGATTATATGCTCGGTTTCTATGATTTATCGCCTAAGGGTTTGTTCGTATTATGTTATGTTCGGCGTTAGCATAATTAGATCGGTTATCGTGTTGAACACCTAGAGGAGCAGCTAGCTCACCATTTTAGAACTCATGTTCGCGTGATCAATATCGTATTGTTGTTGTGACTCGTTAGTGCTCCTTAGAAACAGAGCGAGGATATGGATCCTCTTTACTTCGAGACATGTGGATGATCTGCACTAACCTATGGGTTGAATCCTACATCCAACCAAGGGGTTGGATCTCATCCTCATGTCTCCTTGTGTGCGGAACAACGAGTTCATTGGTTGTTGAGCACACATTGCGGGTTGTACCGACCCTCGGGTGGGCCGGTTACACTTGTCTAGGCTAGGATAGATCTCATGTGACTCTAGTACTAATTATATCTCTATGTATCTACTCGTTGAACCTCATATGCTGTGTGCATGGTTCCACTAGTATATCTGCCCAATACGTTGGAAGGGGAGTCGGTCATGCCTTGCTTGCCCCTGAGACTACTAGAAGAGGCCACTGGGACAGATGAAGGCGCGGAGGAATGCCTATCGGTGAGCCTGCATGCATTTGTGGGGATGTTGTCTGCAAGCAAGTCGGTCCTCCCGCATGCTAGAGGTTGGCAGATGACGCCCCAAGCCTGAGGTTTATGGACCTTACAGTTTCTCTCACTCGTGGCTTTCTCTGACAGGGTCAGGTGATTTTATTTGCATTTGAGTATGCTCTTACTGACACGACTCGTGTGTCGTCGTCTTGCCCCAAAGTTTAGGGCTCTTATGTGGTTTCCTCACTCATGGTCCTCCCCGATGGGGTCGGGTGACTTTTGGCAATTGTGTATGCCCTGCGAATACGCTATCGGAGTTGAGCAACGAAGCGTGGCGGGCCCCTGATGTAGGTCAGGCTACCCCCGGGGCATTCGCATATGTCTCTATTAATACGCTAGCAGAGTTGCGTAGCGGAAGCGTGGTGGGTCCCTGACGTGGGTCAGGCTAACCCGAGACATTCGTGTATGTCTCCCCGAGCACAACGTGGTAGGTCCTAGATAGGTCAGGCTACCTCGAGGCATTCATGCATGTCTTCGCTGATGCAGTTTGGTGGGTCCCTGACAAGGTTACGCTACCTAGAGACAATTGTGTTTATCTCTTCAGACACGGTATGGGACGTGTCCTGACTCGAAGTTTAGGGAACTTGTGTGTTCTTCTTACTCGCGGTCCTGTCCTGACAGTGGTCAGTTGATTGCTCGGCATTTAGCTATTTTTTCTTTGCTCATGGCTTGCACGCCGTTGTTTGGCATTGTTTGCTTGTGAGCGGCCCGGGGGCCGGACACGCATGTGCGAGGCACTTAGTTTCAGTTGTCGTATTTTCTAACTTGTTTCTATTTGCATGCTTAACCCCATGGTGGGGCTCCTTACTGGGTATATTTCGATATACTTACCACTTACATTTTCAGGTATTGATCCATTCTGAGGTGGCTAGGCTGGAAACTGCATCAATTATGGACATGGTGTCATCATTATTCCTGTTTCCGCATTGTTTTACTTAGAGTCGAACTTATGTCTATAACTCTGTCAAACTATCCTTTTGTTTTGAACATCGGGATCCCGAACCTTATTGTGTATGTTTTTGAACTATTAGCTATTTTATCATGATTTTTACGAGTTTTACTTGAAAATTGCATGTGATTATTAAATTGAATTTGTGGATTTTAAATGCTTGCACACGTAACACTCCATTAGAGTATTTTAGGAAGTTGGGTCGTTGCATATTCTCTTCCTCTATATACATTTGATATTACATTAATATTTAGCCCTCTATGTAAGGTTTGTTGGTCTCTTTCTCTCAATATATGCACTAAAAAAAGATATTAGATTAATATTTTATAGTCACACCCAGTGTTTTAAAAGGCGTGCTTGGGCTCAAGTCCCACCTTTTGCGCCTCGCTTGTCCCAGGCGAGGCACGTGTAATTAGGCGCGCGCCTTATGGTGCCTTACGTGAATCCCCGGGCGCCAAAAGGCGCATGCCTTGTGGGATTTTTTAATTTACTTTACGTTTTTTGTGTTTTAGATCCCGTACAAGGTCATTCGAAGTGCGTGAAAGTTGATAGTTGAATATTATGTATGTTTTATATATTATTTTTTGTTAAAACTTCATTTATGTCCATGAAAAGTGTTTTTATTGTGTATACACGTCTATATATAAATTTTTTGTTTTTTTTTTTTATATAGTGCGCCTGAAGTAAAAAATCCCTCGCCTTTTGGTGTGCCTTACGCCTCAGGCTCCAGAGGGTCATTGCGCCTTAGTGCACCTTGTGCTTTTTAAAACGCTGGTCACACCATTATCAAAATATAATAATTGTTATATATTTTAGTCGAGATCATTTTATACGAATCACTCGAGTGACTAGTGAGAAATAACATATTGAATTTATGGTTAATTTTTAATAAGATTTAATTGTGTTTTTTTTTATAAATATTTATTTATATTAGATCATGCATTATTTTTAATGCATGTTATATATTTTTATACAACATGATTTTATTTCATATTAGAAAATACAACATGATTTTATTTATTTTAAACAATAAAAAAAAAAAAAAAGAAACAAGAAACTAAAAATAATTATCAATTAAGTTTTGTTCCTAATTTTAATTTTTTAAAAAATAAAAAATAGAAATAATTATCAAACATATTTTTATTTCTTGTTCTAAAAAAAAAAAACAAAAAAAAAAATGAAAACTTTATTAAACGGGCTAAAGAAGCAAGTAAAAGGCCGACAAAGAGGAGGGAAAAGCCCATGAACGAATAAGCCACCCGAAAGGCAAAGCCACGTGGCGAAAGGAGACGAATTGAGGGCAGTGAATAAAGAAGTTACGTGGAAGGTGAGCTGTCACATCTACTAACTCGAAACAACCGGGTGACATTAGAAAGACCCATCAACTCAACTAATCTTTCTCTCCTTTAAATCAATCACTCACTGACGTGGCAGACACATCAGACACCTGCTGACACAGACTATCCTTTTTCCCACCTGTTGGGTAACATTTCAAATTTTTATCTCGGAATATATATATAGTTTTAAATGGTTAAAATAATAGTTTCATCTCTTATTTTGGTTTCTGAATTTATTTTAGTAAAAAAAAAAAAAAAAAAACTAAATCTATTCGTATAGGCTTGTTTGGCCGTCGGGTGTGGCCCAACATAATATATCTCGGCGGCTCATACTCATGTTTGGGGTGTGGGTTAAAGGCCCGCGCCCGCTTCTTTCATCGATTGGTGTTTTCTAAGCCTGCTCCACCTATTTTCTCCATACCATCTTGCCTGCTTGAGCCACCAACTACCTCTTTTTTCTTTTTTCTTTTTTTAATTTTTATTTAGATAATGTATATTTATTGTCAATTTTCGATTTTCATTTTTAATTTACTTACTTTTATTCTTAATTATTTTAAATCTAAAATTAAAAAATTAGAAAATTTAGATTTGAACTCAAGACCTAATGTGAGCTAGCCAACTAAACTACCTACAATTTTTTTTTATAATTTTTTACTTAGAAGTATATGTATAAATTATTAATATGTTACTTAGATCTATCCTATCTTCCTTCATATAATTGAAAAGTTGTATTTATAAACAATGTTCTTGCTCATTTTTCATATAGAGAATATAGTTTTTTAAAAAACAAACTTTTTCTATACTAAAAAAACTCTACAATTTTATATATATATATATATATATTTTATTCATTTTTTGTTTTAATTATATTATTAACATTATAAACCAATTTCGATAAAGTTAATTTTAAATTTACCATAAATACTATAATTTTTAAAGATTTGTTAAGTATATATATTAAAATTGTATGTTATAATTTTTATTTTTTATTTTTTATTTTTTTATATATATCAAAGTATAACAAATTCATGAGTACAAAAAAAAAATAATAATAATAAAAACATTGCACATTCATTTAATTTCAAGTCGAGATTTATGATTAGAATTAGACATTTAAAAGTTCATGAATCAAAATACTAAATTTAGAAGAAAAAAATATATGAAAAATTTTGGGGTATAAATCTCATGTACACATTGATGATTAAAAAAAACTAAATAAATAGTTGCTAAAGTAGGACCAAAACATTTAATAGTTAAAATTTAAGAATTAAATTAGGGTTAAAACTTAAAATATTACTGTTGTCCATTAACTTTTAATGTCCAATTTTTCTCTTCAAAAAATTAATCTTTTAACACATTATTGAGTCAATTCTTTGGAAAAATATATTATTAAATCAATTTTGATTATAATTAACTTCATATTTATCATTGAGATGAATTTACAAGTTTTTTTTAAGCTAACAAAATTCATCGTATATTTACCGAACTTATATTATGTCTGCACTCCAAACACTAATTTTGAGTATGCTCCCATTATACCTGCAACTCAAACACTAACTTGTAGTACACTTACAATTATACGTGCACTCCAAACACTGACTTCCAATATAATTTCTATTATACCTCCACCACAAACAATGATTTTCTATATTTTATACCACCTTTGCAAAACTTTTACCATATCATACCACCCTACCAAATATTTATCCTACAGCCAAACACACCCTAGTATGTTTGAAATAAATTTTAATTAACATTTGTCGAATAATATTATATTTAATATAAAAAGGTAAACATATATTTAAAATTTAGAAGGAAAAAGCTGATCGAATGAACTTTTTAAAAGAAAATTAAACAATTAATTATCTATTTGTTAATTAGACAATCTTTTGAATTTGCTGATGAGTGGGTAGCAGTTAGTTAAATAAAAATGGGTTAGAAATTTACAATTGATTTTTTTTTAAAGAATTAACCCGTGAGAATATAACAAACCACCTCATTGGAGGGTTTTTTTTTTTTTTTTGAGAATGGGCTGACCTTATACTTATTCCATGTCTTTTTTTAGTTCAACATAATCTTTGAAGGTAGAGATTTCAAATATATAACCTTTGATTGATAAATTAGCCCATTCTAATTTCTTGTTTCACTTGATTACTTTTTTTTTTTTTTTTTAATTGTTTCACTTATAATCACTAATAAATATGGTAATTGACTAAATTACTTTTATAACGAATGACAAGTACGTTAGTACAATCGACATTAAATTGTGCATAAGATAAAAAGTTTGCGAGATTGAAAGTCTCACTCATTATTAAAAAAAAAAAAAAAAAAAAAAAAACTCACCCCTAACCTTCTGTTTTCAAAAAAATCATTTAAAAATTATATAAATTAAATTCAATTATTTTCCTTTAGTTTTCAACCCAATTTGTAATGGAGTATTTTTCATGTAAAATAATAAAGTTAAAAAAAGTGTACATTGTAACTTTTTAGAAAAATTTGTACATACCAAAAACTTAGGATAGACCTAGTAAAATGATGAAAAAGTCCATACATTTTATGACTTCAATCAACGTAATAAATAATTTTAAGTTGATACATATATAATTTTCAATCAATACTATAGACAATTTTAAATGAGTGTCACAAATCATCTTTAATCAGTCTCGTGAATAGTTTTCAATGAAGAGACGATAAATGAAAGTAATGAAATATGAAAAAATAAAAATAAAAAACTCAAAATTTTGGGATGATATGACATTCAAAATAAATTCACTTTGCCATCTAACATTTTTATAAATTAAGATAATACAAAATATATTGCTTTTTGACAACTCGATAGTATTCCGTGAGATGCTAGGGGCTGTTTGTTTAGCATATTTAGATAGGATTTAGTTTTATAATTTATTAATTTCTCTTCGAAAATACTATTATATAAGTTACATTTTGGTCCTTAAACTTTGTTCAATTTTTGTTCCATTTTAGTCATGAACTTTCAAAAGTCCAATTTTTGTCCTTGAACTTTAAAAAAGTTTAAAAATAGTCTTTGAGTTAGAAAACGAACTTAAGAAGAGTTAAAATTGATGAGGTGACAAAATAATAATAATAATAAAATAAATTTATTATCATCTTCTTCACCCCTCCCTCATCTTTCTCTTAAGACATGTGCATTTGAAGTAAAAATAAAACAGAGCATAAATTTTGCTCCCAAATTTCAATAACCTTCTTTGCAAGACGAGTTTCAAAATCAAAATCACTTTTTATTGAAATTTGAGAGCAAGGTTTATGCTCTATTTTATTTTTTACTTGAAATGCACGGGTCTTAAGAGAAATGTGAGAGATGAATGATGAAGATGATAATAAACTTATTTTATTATTATTATTTTGCAATCTCATCAATTTTAATTATGGTTAAAAAAAAATTCCTAATTTTTAAATTTTTTTTTTTTTTTTTAATTTAAGGACTAAAATAGAACAAAAATGATAATTTAGAGACTAAAATTGAACTTTTAAAAGTTTAAGGATCAAAATGATATTTTATCCAAATCTTTATTAACTATACAACTTAGAAGGAAGACCACAAACCTTACATAGAGGGTACAAATTATAACCAATTAACCAAACCAACTGTCATATGCCATTTTGACATTCTAGCTATTACTTGTTTAATGAATAACATGACTTCAAAATAAACACACCTATGATGTGCACATGTATTAGATTCACATTAAGACATTGAATTGATAAATATGAAGGGAAATGCCAAATTATTACTTAAAGTCATGAATTAAAATTCTTCTATCACTAGAAAAAAAAAAAAGTAATAAGCGAATAATAATAAGATCATAGAGTTTGGTCTAAAAGAAAGTAAATGATTCAGGTGAGATTCAACTTAAACAAATTATTACTTCTCAAGTATTTTTCATTTATCTCTTATCAAAGTAAATAATTATGTTGAATTTGAATAACAAACGTCAAAGCAAATTTAACCTAACGTTAATTGACATGTATTCTCAATTTAGAAGTTATAGACTTAAACTTTTTCATCCTCAAATATTGTTGTTGAACTAAAAACACAAATGTTACGAGACATTCCTTCTTTCGAGGTTGAGAAACTACTTCGTTGTGCACTTCAGAACCAGGGTTGGACGAACGATCAAGAGAGTGAAAGGATTCGAACTTTATGAAAACCAAATGGTTCCTTTCTAAATGTGGTGATTCCTAAACTTCCAAGTTACAAAACTGTGTTTACAAAGTTTCTCCTTTTTTTCCTTTCTTCCAACATATGTTGTTTTTACACATCTTTTTTTTGTTCCCATTCTCATGCAGAGCCATTTCCAGGCCCTCCTAATGTTAAAAATACACCCTGAAGATCATCTCTAAGCTTGACTGGCAATGTAGATGGAGCTGGTTTTATGATTGGAACTGGAGGACTTAGCTGAGCTTGCCTGAAGCTTTGAGCTAAATTGGGCATCGACGGTCGTTGCTGCAAGGTCTTTAAGGGTTGTACGTGATCTGATTTCGAGACTCTGGTTGCAGGAAGAGGTGGACTTTCTGTTACAATGCTGCCTCTTGAGAAGACCCCAGGTCCCTGATTCAACAGAAAAGTTATTAATACCTTGAAAAAGTTTGCATTTGTATAGCTACTTGAAAAGTTGAAGAAGAAAGTTCAAGTTTTTGGGACGCTTACGGGAGTGAACAGGACACCTCTGTAAACTTTCCCATTGACAGTAGCAGTCATCAGGAAGCCAGAGTCGAATGCCCCGTCTACTCTTCCTCGAACCTCCAATCCAACCTGAAACAAACAGGACAACAGAAGAATTAAAAAGTGAAAAAGATTTATATAGCAGGGAATGTTGCTCTTGTGTTTTGGTATGTTATTGAGATAAGCTACCAAGTTTTGAATATGCCCGGTCTCCAAAGGCACGTGTTCTTTCACTGGGCGAACAACGCGAAGAGGCAGCTGTTGTTCGGTCTTTTGCTGATTCTGGTGTCCGAAATATGGAAGACCTTGCTGTGGAGCAGCATTTCTGAACTCGGGTTGGATTCTAGAAATGCTGTATGATTCGCTAGTTAAGCTACGATTCACATGCTTAAGAAGTCGTAATCCTTGGGAGCTTGTTACCGAATTGGAGGCTTTTCGAACTGGAGCCTGTTCTTGATCTGATTGTGATGGAGATGAATGCTGAGACAGCGACAAAGAATGCTCCTCTTGCTCGGATTCGAACTCCCACACTTTCGGATTGGTGGTTCTCCTTCGTTTTGGGTGTAACGTCTCTGTAAACATAATGAAAATCAGATAGTTTCGAGCACATTATGTAATTGAAAATGAAGATTCAACTTGAAAAGTTAATACTGACCTGACGTGAACTGAATAGAGTGCTTTGTCTCCAATTTTGGATCAAAATCTCCATGCTTTACAAGCTCTATGCTGTTCCCCATAAGCTTAGTTTTCTGCTTATTCAAAGGAAAAACTAACAGTTATAACAATAACAGACTTCATTATAAGGGAAGGACAACTTTTGTAATTTGATTCGATGTGTTTTCGTACCATGCCGCACTGATCTTCTTGTAAAGAACTCTCCCTACTTTGATTATTCCAATGGTTTCCAAAACTTTTGCACATGGAAATGTTGTACTGGCCGTTCGGATGCTCCGCTCCAAGTTGCAAGACCAGCAAATCATTGAGAGGTCGTTCATCCTCCCCACACCTGAGAATTCCAAAAAAGCACAGAAAATAAGTCAATCTATGAACCCGAAAAAAGGAACACGGCACGACGTTTATGAAGTTTTGCAGTAATCTACCCTCCATAGATGACAATGTCTGAGTCTGCAACCACAGCAGTGTGAGAAAATCTCCCTTGAGGCCTTTGACCGCACGTATCGAGCCGAGTCCACGAGCAAGTACATAAATCAAGCACCCAAGCATCGTTGTAGTAATGTCTATCTCCAACACCACCTAGGATGTACACCTGCAAATGGGAAAGATCAGTCGTGGCCTCAAAACGAAAGCAACAGACCAAACGACATGGTTTAAAAATTCTGATTGTTTTTAGTGTTGAGTTCCATAACGACTTGCCTTTGTCGCAATATTAACCGCAGCATGACCTGCCCGAACACCAGGGGAAGATCCTTGAACAGACAACTATTGACAAAAATGAAGATGAAACAGCCATTGAGAGAACCATCATTAGAAATATGCAAAACAGAATAGTTCAAAGAAAGATCAATACTCTAGACCAAGTCAGTGAATGCATATCGAGCATCTCGACGCCTCCTTGATAACGGTCTCCACAATCCCCGCCGTAAACAAACAGCTTATGTCCAACTGCAGTAGCAGAGTGACTATCCCTAGGGACTGGAACGTCACCCCTCACCTCAGAATTCATCCACTCCATAGTCTTGAGGTCTAGAATGTGCAGATCATTCAAGTAATTTGATTCGCCCTCTCCACTTCCCCCGAAAACAACCAGTTTGTCATCTCCAACGAGCGTAGCAGTGTGACTTTCTCGTGGCGACGGAGGATTCCCTTTGCATTCAGGTTGCACCCATTCCTTGGTACCAAGATCCAAAATGTGGAGATCATTCACCTTCTTAGAACCATTTGTTCCACCAAAAACTAACATCTGATTTCCAACAATTACAGCACCGTGGCTGTCTCTCGGGCCCGGACCCTGTCCATTAGTTACCATATTGGTCCAGACCATGGTATCAAGATTTAACACAAGTACATCACTGAAATGCAACCCCCCACAGCATCCCTAGTTTGGAATAATGGGAAGAAAACAAAAAAGAAATCACAAAAACAGCACCAATGAACATAACTCAAGCATTTCTCATACACAGTATCAGATTTTCTGTTTTTCCATTTGAGTTTGGACCCAAAATTGAACGAGTAACCCTTTTGCAAGAGCTATGTAAAGTAAAGAAAATCCCCACTCTTTAAAACATGCATTGAAATATAACTACTTAGGCAGGATTGGGGCAGTACAGTGAATGTGAAGAGCTTTTCTTTTTTATGACTGGAAGTGGGAGGGAGGTTCGCTCCCCTAATAACTAGGGCACAACTGGTCCGTCCCTAAGCTGCAACATCAGGATACATCGAAAAGGTGAAACAAAATTGGGGTGTCTACAGATTAATGTCATAATACACTCAAAGCCTAAAATATTCGAGCAACTATGCTACCCCTTGGAGATGAATGTGAAGAGCATTAAATGCTATCAAACCATCAAGTTAAAGCAAAGTGGTATCAATGCAAAGATTTAACAGAATATATCAACATGAGATAAGAATCCATCAACCAAACCAGCCAGCACTTTAACAGTATGTACTAATTAGTAACTAAAAACTAAAACCATAGACTGAGAAAAGAGCAGAACAACCATTTACTAGTATAATTGAAGAAGGCATATAGCTCAAACAACACAAAGATCACACACAGCAAAGCTTCCAACCAAAACCTCAAATGAAAACAAAAAACCAAAAAAATGGAAAGTTCTCAAAACTGGAATTAGGAAAAGCGAAGGGCTACATACCCCAAAAACATAGACATTTCCTTGGTAATAACAAGCAGAATGCCCCCATCTTTCAGAAGGGGTAAAGGCCATGGCCTTAGGATAGAGCCACATTGCCTTCTTCTTAGAAACCTCTTCTCCAACTCCACTACAAGACCCCATTTTTATTTTCTTTTTCTCTAAAATTTTGCTCTCAATTCAGATGTTTGAGGAGTTTACTTGAACACAGTGCTTGACAAGGAATCAAGGGAGAGAAATAAGGAGTCAAGTGATGTATCAACTATCAGTGTCAATAGACATGAAAAGATGGGAGCTTTCAAGTCCAAATCACTGTGGCACCCAACAAATACATAAGCTTGGATGAGAACAACATTTTCTTTTCTTTTCTTTTTTCCTCACTACATAAGAAAATAAAAGTAAAGGAAAAAGAAAAACACACTTTTTTTCAGCTAGGCAATATATCAAGCATATGAAAGGCAAAAGTGTTGGGGGTTTAAATAACTAGTGATGTAATGTCATTGAGAAGGTCACTGTAGAAAGAAAAAGGGACATATGTGAAAACAGAAAGATCACATTACTTAATTGGGTTTTTTATACTTTTCATAAATTCTATTGAAAATGATGAAGAAAAAGTGGAGGGGGCATTGGGTTGTGGGAAATGATGAAGATGTTTTTTGGGGTTTTGGGGGATTCAGGTTATTTGAGAGAAATAAGAAGCTTTTTGGTTTTTTTTTTTTGGAAAATGGAGTTTCTTTGTCATTTTTTTCTTCTTTTGTTGGGGTTAAAAAAAATGCTTACTTGGTTTCTTTCCCATCAAGTATTATGATATGGGGATTGATGGAAATGAAAAGAAAGCTCTTTTCTTTTTGGGTTCAAACACTGATTCATTACAACTTCTTCATTTTAGAAATTCATTCCGTTTTAAGCTCTATACATTCGTTACAGCTTAATACTAATCTAAATTATTAGTTTCAAAGTTAATTTTATTGAGTTTGATAAAATAATAATATTTTTTATTAAAAAAATATATATACTATGTCATAAGTATGATGAGTAATACTTACTTAAAGGTAGATACTTATTTTGGAAATACTTAAAATACTTACTATCTTTAAAATCACATGTATTTATTTTTTTGTATTTCTCTTTCCACTTTAACATTTCTCTTTCCATCAATCAAAGTCAATTTTTTTTTTTAAAGTAAAAACATGTAGTTCTAAGGTGGATAAGTATTTGCACCGATTATTTAATGAAGTTTTTTTTTTTTTTTGAAAATGATTATTTAATGAAGTTTATGGTTTATTAAAAGTATAATAATTAAAGAGAAAATTGCAAAAACCCATGAGTTAAATTATCACGTCGGTAACAATTACACAACTTTTAAATTAATCCATTAACTTCATTCAAATTTGATCATTGTTGTAGTTAACCTTCTAATATCTAAAATACTCTTATATTAGATATGGAGAGTTAATTACAACATTAATAAAGCTTGAAAAGAGATAACTGATTAAATTAAAAATTTAGGGTATAACTGTTACGAACATCATAATTTAAATGTGATTTTGGCAATTTTTCCTAAAATAAATTTTGCTTAATTAAAAGATATACTATTTTGGTTGTCATTATATTTTGAGATTTGTTACATGTTTGTTCCTTGACTTTGGAATCAAAATTGATTTTTATGTTAGTTTTCTCTAAAAATACTCTTTCATCTATAAATTTTATTTCTATTCACAATTTATTATAATAAAATTATTAATATTATTAACAAATTTCTGTAAAAAAAAAAAAAAAAAAACAAAAACTTTAAATTTATCATAAAAATTAATTTGAAGATTTATTGGAAATTCAGTAATCATACTAAAAAAAAATCCAGTAATAAAAAAATAATAATGTTCATGTACCAAACTGAATCAAAGGAAAAAACAAAAAACAAAAAAAAACAATTTAACCAAAAATTTTATAAAAATAACGGATTTTAAGAATTGAAAATAATATTTTAACTTTGTTATATCCTCTTTCACCTGTTTTTGGAAAAAGTGATGAGAGTGAGCCCACAGCCAACAATTCAATTTTGAAGGTGGGAATCGATATGGATCTACAAATTATATTTTCGAGGCTGTTTTCTTCGGTAAAATAACATGGGGCTTTCGAGTTTGTAAAATAAATTCTAGTTTTTTTTTTTTTTAATTTATTTTTAAATACTATTTTGATCGCTCAACTACTACCATTGTTTTATTTTGATCTCTAAACTTTTAAAAGATCAATATTGGTCTCTCAATTTTGTCAAAAACTTAAAAATAGTCCTTAAATTTAAAAAAAAAAGAAGTTAACCCTAATTAAAAACTTGATGGGGTTGTTTGTTTGACATATTTAGGTAAAATTTAATTTTATGATTTATTAATTCCTCTTCGAAAACTTACATCTAAACGAGATTTTAATAACTCTTCCTCATTTTTTTCTTTTAAAAATAATTATCATTTTTAATCATTCATTTATAACTACTCGATCATTTCTAACGACTCATTTTTAATTATTCTTTTCAAATCAATCAAAATAACTCATTTTTAACTACTCATTTTTAATAATTTCTTTTCCAACTACTCATTTTAAATCTACATCCAAACAAGGTTTTGACTCTAACTCTTCCATACGAAAACTATATCAAAATAAATTTGTGGATACAACTCTCAATTTTTAATTACTCAATATAACTTTTTAAACTAAATCCTACCTAAATATGTCAAACACGATCAGTTGATGAGAATAATAATAAAAACAAACAACTCCAATGGATGGCTCTAAATCCTCGTCGAATCAGCCACCAGTGACTTTGTCCACTTCTCCCTTCGAGACCATCAATGGATCGCACTAGTTCAAAATTTATTGATATTAAAATTAGGGGTGCAACAAAAAACCGAAAAATCGAACCGAACCAATGGATTGGTTCGATTTTTAGCACAAAATTGGACATATTGGTTCGAAATTTGAAAAAACTGAAAAATATTGGTTCGGTTCGATTTTCATGTTAAAAAACCAATAAAAACCGAACCGAACCGAAATATATATTTAAATTATAAAAAAGAATTTTGTATTAAATAATATATGAAGCATATTATTCTCATATTGTATCAATGGTGCGTTGGTGAAGTTTTAAACAGATGTAAGTCTGGTCCTGCGTTCGAACTTTTAAATTGGAACAATTTTAAAATTTTTGTTGACTTAAACTCTCTCAATAGTAAATAGCCACTTAAACTCTCTCAATAGTAAATAGCCACGCATTCCACTCCTTCTCTCTCCTTTAATTTTGCAGGTTTTGCACCTTTTTAGTTTCTACCCTTCAGTTTTATCATTTCATTTACTTAACTTTTTTTTTTTTTTTTAATTCTTTAACTTTTCTTGTAGACGGGAATTTAAAATTTATTTTTAAAAAATCTAGGTTTAATTGTATGTAATTGTTTTTTGATTTATTAATATATTGGACATCGGTTTGGATCGGATCCAATTATTCAAAAACCGAACCAAATAAAAACCAATTCAATGGTTTTGTGCTATATTGGACATCGGTTCGGATCCACTTATCCAAAAACCGAGGATATCGGTTCGATTGTCGGTTTGGCACAAAACCGACAAAAACCGAACCGAAATCACCCCTAATTAAAATTGATGAAAATTTAAATAAATATGAGTGATTTTTGTAACTAGCAGAAAATGAAAGGGAAAGAGATGTGAAAAAGGTGAAAGGAAGAAGATCATATATATATAAAATTTATTATTGTTCTCTTGCCAACTCATCACATTTTTTAATTAGGGTTAACTTTTTTTTAACTCAAGCACTATTTTTAAATTTTTAGTAAAGTTGAAGGATTAATATTGAACTTTTGAAAGTTTAAAGATCAAAATTAAATAATAATAATAGTCGAAAGATCAAAATATTATTTTAACATAATATTAAAGTATAAGAATCATTGTTAAGCAAACTAAAAAACATGGCACACTGACACTCCCTTATTAAATTTTTTATATATTTCTTTTTAAAAGCCCACAAGTTGAGTAGTGCACAAACCCAAATTTTTTAGCCTTTTGGTTTCAAATTATTTTATCTTTTATTCTTTTAGAAGCTTTGATTCTCCAAATCTCATTTTTTAGGCACTGACTTATTTCATCTTTATCTGAAAAATACATACTTTAATGATTTAATACGAACAATATCAAAAATATAAGGGTAGGCTTTTGAACCACCAAATTATGAGTTTAAACCATACATTCTCAACTATTATTAAATTTAAAAAAAAAAAAAAAAAACTATAATGAAATTAGCAAATTTAACTTTGAATATGTATATCCAAAGTCAAAACAAAAGAAATTTGGTTACATTACAAAATTGTTCACATGTATTTATTTTTGAAGTTTTGAAATTAACTACGGTTACAAGTAAGAAAAACCTAACCTTTAATCTTTAGTTATTGAATCATATATTATATCATTGAAATTATTCTACTCTTTTTAATGACAGTTCAAATATATAACAAAGCTATAAAAAGTTAAATAAAATTTCAAATAAAGATATTAAGATCAAAATTTTAATAGAAAAATCATGAAAATTTGTGGTGGATGTCAAATTTATACAAACTTATTCCAACTTTATAAAAATCAAGTATGGCAAAATTTCACATAGAATTTTTTATTTCCAATTTTATCCATGTTGCAAAATTTTCAATCAATATTAGTGATTAAAACTTATAAACCGAAAAGATAGGTGGCGTGCTAGTTTAACTAATTGGTTAAAATTCAATTCAACATTATAGTCTTGGATTCAATTATTAAAATTGGTATTTAGCTCTCTGTAAAAATAATATTTTAAGATTAAGGAGTAGTACTCTAATAACCTCATATATTATATGATTTGTTACGAGTTTGAATCCTAAATAGTTGAATTAAAAAAAGAAATCCTTTACCATGGTTGTTTCTTTTTTACTTTTTTTTTTGTGACATTGATTCAAGTTGCTTCTTATTATTGAATATACTTGATTGAAGTTATCAATTAAAGTTTATTTGATTAAAGTCCTTAATAAAAGTAAATCGATTAAAAAACTAATAGAACAAAGCCTATTGATTATTAAGACGATTGTGGTACTAGGAAGCACAAATATTTCTATTTTGACAAAGTATTTGTGTCAGACACGTGTCCGACATTGAAATTCTGTGTCCTCCTTTATTATTATTATTTTTAATTTCGAACACTTCACGAACACACCATGGATACTTCATAGACACCTCATTTAAGACTTATTTATTTCAATGGCCGATAACACGACAACGGATAGTGTTGGTGGAGGCCGTCGATAATGACGCCCATCAAAGATAGATGAACTAAAATAAAATAAAATAAAATAAGAAAGAAAGAGAGAGAATAAAATGGAGAGAAGGAAAATGAGGCAAAAACTAAAATATTTTGAGATTGTTAAAGGTAGGCTTTTATTTTTTATTTTTAGATAGGAAACGAAACAATTTCATTGATGAATGAAGAATTACAAAGAACAAGAAAAGAGAAGGATAAAAAGAAAAGAGAACAATTAATAGTAACCAAAAGAAAAGAAAAGGATAGACTTATAACTAACTAAAATATTTTGGATTGACCTATAAAAAAATAATAATAATAACACGTATTTGATATATCTGTATCGTGCATTTTTAAATGATGGTATGTCTACATATCCGTCGTATCTGCATCTCATGTCTACATCGTGCTTCTTAGTTGTGGTACAACCTTTAATATTTGTTTATTAACGTAAAAGTCTCTTTAATTATGATTTTAAATAAATATATATATATATATATTTTAAGAAAAAAAATGTTAAATGTTAAAGTAGGGTGATTCTCAAAAAAAGAAAAAGAAAAAAAAGGGTGATTTTTGGGTGATGTAGAGTGAGAAAGAAAGAATGCACGCGAGAAACACGGGAGCATTTTCTTATGTCCTGGCGGTTATGCCCTCTTTCTTTCACGTGATTTCCCTTTTTAACTTAAAAACAATAATATATTTATGTATTCTCATTGTAACTTGAAATTTCTTTTTCTCTCTCTCTCCTCTTATTTATTATCTTCTTTTTGTTACATTTTTATTTTTTATTTTTATTATTTTTTTAAAAGCAAATTTTAAAATGAAGTAGTTAAAGTCTAGTTGAATGATATTTGCTAAGTTGTTATTTGATATTAGCTAAATTGTATTTTAAGTGTATGGGTAAAGATAATAACTTATCCTGTTAATTAGTCCTTTTATGCAACAACATAACCACATGTAGATTAAGGAAAAATAACAACAGATACCTTAAGCTTTGTTCTTGAAAAGACCTTAGTGGAAAAGAAAAATCAATTATATATAGTTGATACCAAAAAATGGTCCTCTAAAATCAATGGTAATATTTATATTTTAGTTTGATTTTTTCATCATCTATTTGCTGCATCTTATCAAATCAATCAATACTTTCCCAATAAGACATAAACAATCAGAATAATATATAAATATAAAATATGGGTTTGAAATTAAAAAAAAAAAAAAAAAAGAACAAAATTATACAAAAGTAAGAAACAAAAAAAGAGAATGGGAAAAAGGATGCACGTGCATGGGCGTGTGAGTATGGTGCGTTTTGTAGGCTTACAAGGTCAAGTGCTGTGTGACCTCTACGAGCCGCTGCTGCAACCCACTTGGGTTCAACACAGGTTTCTACTTCTTGGCCCTTGTGCTTACGACTTCAAAACCCAATCCAAATGTGTGTACCTACTCTTGATTCGGTCTCCATCGTACTTCGACAAACGCAAATCGGGTCTTTCTACCAATAGCATTCATCGGCATCAACGTTAGAGATTTTACTTATTTTGGTCCCTAATATGATCTATTCATGTCTAGTTTTGACCTGACTCTTTTCTCAAGAGATTAAAAGATACGATTCAATTTTACTTGACATAGATTCGACATGAAGAACGGTAGTTATCTACCTCGTTGGTTGGCTTTTGGTAGTTCGACTAATGGTTAAATATATCTTATCTATTTCAATCAACTCAATTGATTTAGTTTCAAATCGAAAAAGATGAAGCGTGTTTATGACTCAACACAAGAGTTTGAGGCTTCTATATGGAAAGTTAGACGCTAGGTGGGGTTTCATAGCACAAAGAAGAACAAATAAACTTAGACCCTTCTTTTTTCTTCACTAACAGTGTTATCTGATCCTTTCAAACCTAGCTGATGAAAGAGAACTGACTGAAAAAAAGAAGAAAAAGTTGACCCAGAAAAGTTAATGGATTTGTGGGTTTGAATAAAATTACAATATTTTATGACAGTAAAAAAAGAAAGTCCCCCACACACAAAAATAAATGGCAAAATGAGAAAGGACAAGTAGAGGGAGAAGGCACAGCCCAGTACTAAGAAAATGAAGTCTAACCTGGCTACTTATCTTTGAACTTTCAGATCATGAAAACAGTAGAAACCAGAGAGGAGAAATTTAGGCCATTGATGGTTACAATCAACCAACAGTAAATTTTGTACAAATTTATCAGATGAAGTTAGAACATGGAAGTGGAATTACACCAGCACAAAAGCTACATTCAGCTGTTTCTGTTCAACCAAAAAGAAACTGAAAATCTTCAGTTAAATCAGACTTTTCCAAGAAGAACCCAATTTCTGTTTTCCAGATCATGATGATTTACTATGCAAGAATGTGATGATTATATGAAGAGCTGAACAGTCAACAGGTTTGTAGTCTTTGCTATGTCCAAACCAAAAAGAAAAAGCATCATGAACAGTCAAGGTTTGTAATCTTTGGTATGAATCATTGATTTATATGATGAACAGGAATTGTATGTACAATGCATCCTTGTTAGTCTAGCTTTTGAAATATGTTAGGGGGGGTTCATTGCATTCCACTTGTATTCATTTGCCCACAAAATAATATATAAGGTGAAGGAGTAGATGAGATGTGGCCTTGAGCTTCCAAACACTGTTAATTTGTGTCCTATGTATCAAGAATCCAACAGCTCCAGCTTATGTGAAAAGCTTTAGCATCAGGACATCTGCCAACATTGAATGAATTGTCAGGCATGAAACAAAAATCATTATGTCCAAGTTACTAGCAAATGTTTATTATTATTATTATAATTATATACATATATTTATTTATTTTTTACTGTTTTGTCATATAGTCGTTATTTTGAGAATCTCATAAAAACAGATTAGCTTTTACGATAGATAAGTCTATGGTACCAAATGCATCCTACCTGATCGTTATTTTTTGTGTGTGAATATTACCAAATGTCTAATTCAATCGAACCTCAACTAACCTCATAAAGACAACTGTCTTACCCTACTACATATGGTTGACATAGACCACCATGGATGATTATAACCTTACTATTAAGATCCACCCACGTAGGCCCTAAACCATCCATACACACTTAGAGGGAGTATTTTGGGCAAAGAGAATGGGAACGGTCATGAGGAAATGAGAATATGAATGATAAAATTTTCTGTGTTTGGAGTGAAGGGATTACAGGAGAATGTTTATCTGTGTTTGAAGTGTTGTGAATGATTATGGAAGAATGATTATCTGTATTTGAAGTGTAGTGAATGATTATAGTGGGAACCGTTACCTATGTTTCGGGAAAAAAATGATTATAAAGAGAACAAAATAGTACACTTATAAGGGGTGTTTTGGGCAAAAAGAATGTGAATGGACATGAGTGAATGCAAATAAGGATAATGATTGTCTGCATTTTGAACGAAGGGAATGATTATGAGAGAATGGTTATCTATGTTTGGAGTGTAGTGGATGATTATAGAGAAACTATTATTTATGTTTGGGTGGAAAAAATGATTATGGAGGGAACAAAATAGAGGGTATGAGAAGAATGAAAAGTAGTTATGGAGAGAATGAGACAAAGAGGGGAATGAATATTGATTATGGGAGGCATGATTTTTGGTGACCCAAACATGGGTAAGACAACTATTCCCCCATAATTATTCTTGTTCTTCTTGCCCCCAAACACCCCCTTGAAAACAAGAACCCCAAGTTCATGGTGGACAACTGAAGAACTTTTATCAAGAGGGCACAGACATAGTCCCACATTGGTCAAAAGTGAGGAAGAGCCTTAAATAAAAGTAAAGGCAACATCTCCTTTAACCCAATTGATACGAGGCTTTTTAGATAGAGTCCAAAAGTAAGGCTACGCAAGATTAAACTTCAAGTAGACATGATATAATGTAACATCATAAAATATATGCATTCATTCTCCTAATAAACTAGGACAAGATGCCTAGTCTCTTTAGAGCCTAGTAAATTCTCTAAGAATCAATCCATCAATGAATTCTTCTTTGCTCGATTTCATCCTTCAGCTAAGTACCACCTTCAATTAGTTTTTCTTTCCATTGGCACCATCAATGGAATGGTTTCTTTTTCTTTTGTTTACCGCCTCTACCAACAGACTTAAGGGATTTACGCTAAACAACAGCTGCTACTTCTCAGGAGACTTAAATAGTGCAACCTTCACGAGTACCCTTTAATTCTAATTTTCTTTTCTATAACAAATCAAATTATATATGAATGAAAGTTCTTCTACAGCAGATCTAACTAAGTAGTTAAATATGGCACTGGAGTCTAAACAAATGTTGACTCAAAGTTGAGGTAATTCAAAGAAGAGTTCTTGATGTGAGTTCGATATGACAGTTATATGACTCCCTTTGTTTCTAACAATATATATTGCTAACTGTTTACATAACAAGTGAGTTGACTTATGACCAAAAAGTCGTGAGTCCAAACCCATCATCCCAAATGTTGTTGTTTTTTTTTTAAAAAAAACAAGTGAGATGAAGTTTCAATGAGTTTTAAGACAGGGTTGGGTCTTAGTAGAAATAGGAATATATAACCCTATCATTTTAGCTAAGTAGTTTATGGTTACCTCAAACTGAGAGCTGAAAGAGAAAAGTTTTCTTTGTTCATCGGTTGGATTCAACAACCACCGACAGAACACCACTGCTGCTCCAACAACAGATAGAAGTGAAAGCATTGCTAGAAGTCCAAAATGGGAAGCATCATTGGCAATTATTGCAACTCCCAACATCACAGACTCCGCTAAACTTGCGACCGAAACCTCTGTTGATGCAATGAGGTTTGTTTTGGATGACGGTATTCCAGTTTGAAGAATTTGTTGCCCCACAACATCATATGACATGTGTCCCAACCTAGATAAAACCTGCGTATAGGATAATCATTTAGGAAAACAAAAGATGAATTAATTATCGGATGCATCAAATCTCTCTCTACGAATAATAACTTAGATTGCCAGGAGTGACATCTCAATATAAACGAGGTAGTTTTCGAACTACAATTATCTAAAATAAGATTAGCTTGTCAAACTGCAACTGATTCTATATAGGAAATAAACTCTTACAATCATAGACAAGAAGAAAAGAAGAGGGCTCTGCCGGGAAAGGGACCCACTCCAGTACACAGCAACGGCAATTGTTAGAAGTGCAGCCTGAAATATTAATCCAACTGCTCCAGCCTGACAAATGGAACTACGAAGTGCGTGAGACTATGTACAAAATATAGAACTAACATGAAATTACGAGAATTTTATATAGAAGAAAATGTACATAACCTTCAAAATTCCGAATTGCCTGACCAAATTTGCCGATACAAAAGTCGCAGTAACACCCATGAAAGCACATAATCCACTAAAACCACCAATAATTAATGGACTAAGACCTGTAAGTTAATACCAACAAAAAGTTAAAAGTTAATTTTTGAAGTCAAATAATAAATAATCGGAAGCAATCTTTGCTGGAACTTGGGTTACTGAATAATGGAGTATCGGTTTCTTATTTCTTTGTTTCGGGGAGCATTGTGGTGACAATGCAGTTGCGTAGGATCCACGGATTAATTGAAGACCAAGGAATTAACTTAAATAGTTGTATATCAGAACTAATGGTTGTAAACTAGGTGCACATTGAAGCTACATTTGTTTGGAAGAATGACCTTAAAAATATGATAATCATGTCGAATAAGAAGTCAAGTCATAAACATACCTCGCTGAGTTAGAAATGCTGTCATCAAACTTCCCGGCGCAAGGACGGCATTGAAGTAGAGGAGCACATAGGCAAGGCTTGCAGGAAGAACTGGTTGCTGCAAGTACTCCTTCCATCCGTTTTTAATAACTTCTACACCCACACCGACATCCTCTGAAAGAACAAAAAATAATATTTAAAAAATTGTATCTGAACAAACTTTGATTAAATTGCATAATGTTTCATGAAAGTTTACTTATACTCTCAGCACCAGGTGAAGTTACTTCAGTGGGACTGCCACAACAAGTTTGCAAACATTTTGCACGATCGAGAACACCGGTGGAGAGTTTGTTGGTTAACCACGTTAGTCCAACCTGACAAAACATGTGCAACAATTAACAAACTTACCTCTCAAGAGATATCTAGCTAGCACGGAACAAGTAATTACCACAACTGGCAAGGACCATAACATTAAACCTACGGCAAACTTCAAGCATGTTACTGGGTCATACTTGGAAAGGAAAATACCAAATAAAGATGCTCCAATTATCTGTACATAGGAATAACTTAGTCAATTGAGTGCAAGTTTTCATCTAGATCACAACTTCAGAGAAACCATGTTTAACCAAAGTAGGAAACATAAATAACGTGCTACCTAAATGGTAGCTTTTTGTTAGATTTCATACATATCAAAACAAGCAGAAAATCAAGATTACATGGAGCTGGAAAAAAAAAAGTTTAGTTCACAAGATCCATTTACCTCACATAGAAGATCAATTCTACTAAGAACCGCATTAGCTTCTGCAAGTGCAATAGGCCTATTAATTCCAGCTAACTGCACATGGAACAAAAGGCTAGGTTTAGAGATATTTTGTGAGACTCCCAATTCTAAAGACGTATGTAAGAAGGGGCAAAAGGGTGATTGGCTAAAACTTGTTAGTGTTCTCTTTCCTGTTGGTACGGTTTGGTTTGTGATTAAGAGGTGGCAGGGAGATAGTTTTTCTTTATGCATGCTTGTGGAGTGAGTAGTAGCTTGAGGGAGAGGTTATCCAGCACTCCCAAATTAGCCTTGAGAGTTTATCTTTTCCCTTTCTTGATGTTATCCTTGGTTCATCTTTATCAATAGAACCCTCCTATTATATTGGAGAACTCCCAATATAGTAGTGACTTTTTCCATCTTTAGTCGCTGTTTCCTGTTCTGTGTTCTTGTGTGTGCAGGGAAGAGTTGGGCTGAAACCTAACTTATTGCTTGAATAAATTTTAAAAAGAAACATACCAACACAACCCAATCGCGCTCCATAGCAACCCCCAATGCTATTCCCGACAGCCTCTCTATGGCACCAGCAAAAACCAGTGTAACAAACCAAGGCTGGAGAAGTATGGATGATGATGCAGCAGAATATGGAACAGTATGGGCATAAATTACCATTGAGGCAGATAGCAACTGAGCAGCAGCCTGAAGAAAACAGAGAAATCTTGGTTTGTAATAAAAATCAGGTCGTATTCAATTCGAATTCTATAATGGCTTTGACTAGTTAAGTTCCATGCATGCTCTAGTATCGAACTTCTGATATCACAAACATTTAAAAAGATACCTGAACACAATTCAGACAGATATATGCAGGTACTCTGGGAAAATTATCCATAAACTTCCCGACCAAAGGACCTCCAACTATTAACGCAAGCTGTTACACTTCAACATTATAGAGAGCATTTCGCTTGCATCGTGATTCAAAATGATTTATTTTGATGAATAGCTAGTTACCTTAGTAAAGAATCCCATAACTGCTACTGGCTGAAGACTAGAATGAAGCAATGCAATGGCAGAAGGCCAAGCAAAATTCCAAAGCTGTTCGACCAAGTTGCCAGCAATGCATGAGGCATATAAAGCTGTAAGATGGACAAGATCTAAATTAGTTTAGGACTATTTTCATCTCTTAGATATTAAACTTTGCACCGAGTGGGTTACCGTACAATCCAGCTGGATGAGCTGGAGTTGCTGCAAGAGCATTCTCCTCCCCCTCAGATAGAACCTACAATTACAGAAGCATAATTGATCTAATGCCCGATTTGAACTTTTATCTTCTTCCATAATAAAGTAAAAAACATGAAATTAAAGTGAAATAGAAATTTCCCACGCTTACAGGAAAAGTTGACAAAAGACTATCAACATATGTCCTTTCGGTCAATAAACTCAGACGTTTGGTCTGCAGAGCCAAAGTATCAGCCTTGAGGAAACCAGAATTTAATTGTACAATTGGAAGTGAACAATCAGCTTCTACACAAGATAAAGCTTCTTGGACATCATCTTCAACTGAAACTTGATCGAGTTTTACATTGGAGTCGGTTATTGAACACTTGGAAATGACTTTATCAAGCCTGAAGCCAAAAATTTCCAGTAGAGAGAGATTTAATCACCAATTCCAAAACGAAAACAATATTCCAAGATTAAAGAGATTTGGTGTGGAACAAATGACCACAAAATCAATATAAAACAGAATGCCAAATGGAAAATATGAAAGATGAAGAAGAAGACCAAGGAGAGAACAACACCATCTTCCCCAATTTGTACCCTTCCTTGAACCTCTTGGTTGTGGCATTGTGAATGAGAAATTCATCTCTTAAATTCTGAAAGGGGATGTAGGGCTAGTTCCCGAAGCACTTTAAATTTGTTTGTTGCTCTTCTTCTTCATCCCTTCTTCATCTCTATTTGTATTTTGCCATTTTGCATTCTGATTTTGTTTGGGTCCGGAGCCATCTTGTTTAACATTTGGGGAACATAAGCATTTCACCATTGCCCAATTTTCATTCTCTCAAAATATAATAACGGGATCAATAAAAATTTAATCACTCTCTCTAACCCTAATCGCATTTTTCCTACTCCCTCTGGCGCCGTTCTCACTAGCACTGGGGGAGCCCGCCTCCATATCGATCCTTGTTGATCTCCTATCGCCCCTTCTCTCTCTTCTTTCTTCTTCCATCTTTGAGCTTGCTTCCTCCTTCATTCCGGACTTCATCTCCCTCTCCCTACGCGATTGACTGCATTTCTTCTTTCCTATTCTCTCCGATGGACTTTTAGCATCTCTCAACTGCGAGAGACCTTCTGCACTTTCAAAGACCCCACGGTGCAGCGTGGTTTCTTCCTCTGATGAGCAAGCATAGTAGCATCTTGTTCCCTCCTCTTTGACCCAAGGTGCAACATGGTTTCTTCTCTTCTCAACCATTGAAACAAACGACATCACCCTCTTCCTCGATGACCGCAGGCAACAACGTCAATATCCCAGACGTTCAATACAAACGACGTCCTCTCTTCCCCACCTTGACGATCGGATTGCACCGTCATCTTCAGATAGTCGGTCACAAAGTAGCTTCCGTTGACCTCTTCTTGTCCTCTTGTATCAAGAGAAGGCAACCATCAGACTCGTTCACTCTCCTTCCATCTAGTTTAGAATTGGAGCAGCGGCTCCATCAACCACATCGACCAGAATCCCTCTCTCCCTTTGAGGTGTATTTCATCTAGCTCAACATTGAGCTCTGATTTGAAGTGGTGTTCATATTGGATTACCGAGAACGGAGACCTCGGATGATTTGTGGATCAGAGGCACGGAGAAACCCTAGATTGGACTTGCACGGTCCATCTAATTCGGCAATGAACAACTCTATTGGCACGAGTCGTTTCATATCGTGGAACCAAATTAGGATGTCTCGATGATTCGAGATGGAAAATGGATCCGTTCTCTGCATTTTAGTTAGTTCCTTTTTTTTCTTATTTTTCTTCTCTCATCCTATCTACTGTTCTTGGCTATATACAACCCCTTCTCCCCTCGTAACTTTCTCATTATACCAATGAAAAAGTTTTCATTTCCTAAAAAAAAAAAAAACACAGGTTCAATTAAATTGCAAGACACGAATCCAAGGCTCCTCAGCAACACAAAACTCTGTTACACACTCTCACCAACCAGCACATTCAAACTCCAATTCACAGGATCAATCGAAATATGAGCAACCAGAAAGGTTTAACAGCTAATTATAACAGAAAACAAATGCAGCTATATCAAGTCCCTCCTGAATGTTATCATATCTTATAATCCTCAAAGACCATACCTGGAGCTGGAAGAAATGTAAGCTTGATTCAAATTCTTCAACCGGCGGCAAGAAACGAATCGATAGCGAACTCGAGAAGAATGCGACGATATAGTAGCTTCACGAATTGAAACTTCGAAACAACTGCAAAAGTGGGATTGAGAGAGCGCGAGAGAGGAACCAATAGCCATGGCTGCTGCTGCTTAAGCTTCAAGTTCAAGCTCCCAAACTCGAAGAGCCTACAAATGGAGATTTTCCCACTCATGCAGCCCCTCAAACGCAAATCGGCTACTGGGTTTTCTTCAAACACATCAAAGAAGAATGCCCAAACGATTCCGTCGCCAATTTCAAACCCCCTTGACTCGGCCAAGTGAAAATGGTTGAATTTGTGGAAAACCCAGAATTTGATCCTTGTTGAACAATCTGGGTTGAGAAAATTTGTGGGTAATGGAGGGTTTTAGGAATCGAAAATAAGATAATAAGCTAAGAAAGAGGTTTACATTTGTGGTTTCAAATTTTGGTTCTCAGCGGAAAGTTCAAAGCTGGGGTGGCGTGTATGATCGTTTTAGATGAAATTGTTTACAACTGAAATTTAGATAGGAAGAGCAATCCAATTAAACCTATCCAAGTCAAAATGGAACTTTACTAGTAGATCAATAATTTCGTTGCTCTCTGTTAAGATATTAGAATAGAATTAGTTTAGTATTACTATTATTGTTAAGTTGTATTAGAGTTTAATATTAGTTAGGAGTATTTAGGCCATTAAAAATAAAGAGAAGAATGAGAATGAGGATGATTTCCCGTCTTTGGGCCACCGAGAATTATTCTTCCCATAATCACATTTTTCAAAAATCATTTTTTTCATTCTCTCTTTAACTACTTTTTATTCTCTCTCCAACAACTTTTCTTATATCACATTACTATTTTTTACCTACATCATATTCATTATTTTATTTTTCTCATAATCATTACCTTTATCTTAAACACAAATAATTATTCTCCTCATAATAGTTACCTTCACCCCAAACACAAATAATCATTCTTCCATAATCATTCTCCCTCCTATTTTCCTTCCCATTACCATTCGGGTTACTACACCACCATTCTCTTCTTCATGCAATTATCTCATTTTCTAGTATAATTTTTCCTTGAACCTTAATAATGTTAATAACATATAAAGAATCGAATTCTACCAAGATCGAAAGGATAGAGCCAAAGGTGCCATCCAACAAATGCTTGAGCACTCTCTTGTATCACCAACTCTAATCCTCTCATTCTAGTGCCCAATTTGCGAGGAGTTTCCACATATTTGCAGGTGGGATAGTTGACTACTCGTTTGATAACGTGTATTACACGTTATCAAAATTAATGTTAATAACAATTGAATAATTAACTACTCGATTGATGATTGATGTTAATAGTGATAAGTTTGATGTTTAATTTGATAGATGATTTAAATAATTACGAATGACCTAATCAGAGATGATGAGTTAATCTACAGTGGTCTCGAACAGTTACACATAACTAAAAAATAAATAAATAAATAAAAAAGAGAGAGAATTTAATATGACTTTTCATGGAAGGTCCTAAAATATCAGAAAATCATGTGGGTGCGAGAAAACCAAATCCTTATGAGAAGTGGTTTTGGATTTTGGTTCCTCAAATGCAAACCATTCTCTAGCGGACGATTCAATGGCGTGTGTCGTGTATAGCTATGGATATTTTTCTCAGGTAATAATCCAAATCACAAGTTTAATGGGTTTTATTTATTTATTTATTTTTTTTTTTATTTTTTTCTGGCTGAATTCGATCCACGAGTCTCATAGTTCCTTAATGGATTCGAAAAGTGAGTGAATGGTGAATCAATTGGGAACATGGATGAGATATTGATAAGTTTGAATTTTTTTGTTTTAATCTTGGGTTTGAAATTTAAAATTAGTTTGATAAGAGTTATCTTACTTCTTGTCTCTATTTATGCTTCATATTCAATAATATGTGTCAATGTTAGATATATTCATTTTGTCCCACGTTGAAAATATGAGAGTTTTTAATATCTTTATAATAGATATAAGTTAGTCTCTTTATTGTTAATTGGTTTTGAGGTAGAATCCCGCGTTATCTAATAGTAATGAAGAGAAGTAGAGTAGTTTGGAGAGTATTTGATTGTAGTATTAGTACAATTTTAGAGGATGGACTTTCAACTGGATGCAAATTTACTTCTGTTTTTCTAAGTTTTGTTGTTTCTGATATTAAATTTGAGAACGCAGTTAATGAAATGTTCGCAAATTTGTTGAATAGAAACGAACGCTCCATGTTAACTTGAGCGTAGTTTAGCTGATTAAAAGTGTATGCTCACGATTAAGAAATTTGAAGTTTGAATCTTCCATGGAAGGTCTGATATGAAGTGTGTTTAAATTTTCTTTCTTACCCTACGAAGCTTCATTGTCTCTTAGGATTGTCTTTTGTTTCAACATTTTCCTAACAACTTAGGTGTAGGGTTTATGGTTTAGGATTTAGGGTGTGTATGTATATATGTATGTATGTATGTAGATATACATATATATATATATATATGTACTATATATCCGTGACTGTCCGACTCAGCTTACACGCACTTTAACTATTGTCACGGGACATAACTCCTGATCCTACAATATTTTAATGTTAAGGAAATTCGTAGGAAATTAATTTCTAGGTACTATGGATTGAATCCATCCTCTCTTAGTTTTCCAAGACTTTCTTGACAACTAGGTCACTCTATGATGGTTGGATGTAGTGTCCTGTTAAAAGAAGAGACCATTCACTCTTTCTTAGAAACCAATGTGAGTTCTAATTATCTTTATGAAATTGAAGACTACTATACAAGTTATGTGTCTTCATGAGATCCCAAAATAGGTAAAAAATATATCTTGCTTTTTGTAGAAAGATTTGAAGTTAGTGCTCAAGTATCCTGCTTACCATATGTTGTGGTTTAAAATATGAATAGAATTCAGTAACTTCTTTGCTTATTTGTTGTGTAGCCCCTTGAATGCCCAAAAAGAAAGCTAGGAAAAGAAAAGAAGTGCCAATTACTAACAATTTTCGTAAAAAATTAGTTCACAACTTCTGTCCGGGCCAACTTGTGCACACGTCGACTATTATCATGGGACATACAACTTGATCCTACAACATGTCAAAAAATCCGTAGGAAATTAATTTCTAAATAGATGGCTATCATGGACTGAACCCATTTCTAGTTTTGGACACATCTTTGGTAGACTGCAGAAAAAGAAATCTCACTGTTTTTCTCAACTTGTGTAAGGAAAATGTGCAACTAAACTATCAAAACTTATTGAATAGAGCTAAGTTCTAATCATGAGTTAAAGTGGGGAGTCCACTCATCTTAGTTAATGAAGGATTCATCAGAGAGGTTGTTTAGTTGTGTGGCATCAAGTGTCTTTTTTCCATGGCCCCTACTATTCACCCTCGATATACATAAATTTTTTTCCCAAAGAATAATGAAACATCAATTAGAACTTGTCAATTTAATTCCACAAAAATTTAAGCTGTTTGATAACTATTTTATTTTTTTGTTTTATGTTTCTAAAAATTATGTTGGGTTCCTCTCAATCATTTGGTAAGTTTTCCACATTTCTTAAAATTACATGAATTCTATGTCAAATTTCAAAACAAAATCAAGTTTTCATAATTTAGCTTGGTTTTTTAACGTTTTCATAATAGGCAATAAAGCAAGAAAATTATAAGTAGTTTTTATGAGCATTATTTTCAAAAAAAAAAAAACAATAACAAAAACAAAATGGTTATAAACGAGGTGAAGCACCATTAAGCTCTACTAAAAAAACTTTTCAATAACCAGTTATGGTGCACTGTTTAAACGCGAATCCACTTGGATCTACTGCACATTGTCGATTTTGTGCAGTAATGTATCAACTTGAGGGAAACTTGCAACATCTACATTTATCAACTAGTCGTGCATTGGTCAAAACATGCATTTTTTATCCATGGTTTGAAATGTTAAAGGCAGCTTCGAGACTTTTCCTCTCGAAGAGGTAAACTTAGGCTAGTATGAGACTTTTTCTCTCGAAGAGGCAAAATAAGTTTTAAATTTAAGGGCGTAAGTTAGAGTCTTATCTCGAGACGAGTTTCCAAGAGCAGTAAAGAGTCTCCTTCAAATTGTGTAAAATAACAGAATATCAGCATTTGAAGTTAAAAAAGAACTTGAACTGAGTACACACTTTCCTTATAAACTGATTGGCCATTACTAAAGATGAAATCTTTGGCAATTGGCGTCTTCTGTGTCTTGAGGCCCCTTGAAAAATCTACATCTGAAAAATGCCCATTTTTCACCATAGATTATTGCAGCTATTGCTTGTGTAACGAAATTCCATTTATTATGAAACATAAATTTGTGGAGCTACTGCAGGGTTGAAGGAGTTCTACATTGATCACCACAAGAACACAATAACCAAACATGCAACCTTGAACTTATCTTGCAGCTTACTTTGCTTTAAATTTTCTAATTTCCATGAAACTAAATTCATTTTATATGTCAAATTCAGGGATTGGAAGAAGCAGCAGCAGCACCTCAAAGGTAATGTCTCTGGCAACAATATTAGAAAGATATGAAAGTAAATGCAGCATCGATATCTATTTGTTTATTAAATAATATGAACATCCATCTCAAAATTAATTGGTGATGAGAAGAGTAGCTTGCCTATCTTCTTAATATTACAAGGTATCCTCATTTTTTCAATGTGGGATAACAGTGGGATCGTCAATGTTGTTGATGGTCATCTAGATAAATGAGCATTAATTTGAATCTTAATCTACTGGTTATTATTAGGCGGAACCGAGTCGATGGCAGTTTGAATGGTTTGAAAATTGACGAATTGAATTGTTAAGTCTGAGGTTCTAGCACAATTCTCAACTGTGTTGAATAGAATGAAGTGTAAGAGAAATGGAGGTAGAAGCTAACCATCATGGGTTGGTGTAATAGTCAAATGATGGTCTTGAAATTATAAATATTGTATTTGGGACGTCAGTTGAGTTATTATATCAAATGACGTTATAATAACTAACGTTTGGTGGGCATGTTATTATAATAAGAGTTATGGCAACCTGTGTTTGAGAAGCATGTTATGATAGCATAGTAGAGAATTTTATTATATAACAGAGTTATCATAACGTGTATAAGAGGTTATTAT
>JBBMKA010000020.1:9992857-10024615 GCA_037833695.1 Sechiopsis laciniata | reverse complement strand
ATGGAAGGAAGATAACTTTATATGATTTATTGACAAAATATATATTTATTTGTAATCTCAAAAAATATATATATATGCATACTTCAGTTTGGATCGGTTTTTTTGGTTTTTTAAAATGAAAACGGGAACCAATCCAATATTTTCGGTTTTTTCAAATTACAAACCGATATGTCCGATTTTGTGTTAAAAAACTGATCTGATCCATTGGATTGGATTGGTTCGGTTCGGTTTTTCGGTTTTTCGGTTTTATGTTGCACCCCTAGTATTGTATGTGAAAATATGATTAATAGTATTGTCAATTTTTTTTTTTAATAGTATTGTCAATTTGACTTACAATAAATTTTGTTGGCTTTCACATTATGATTTGGTGAAGATTGTGATTTATTTGTGATGTAAATTATATCTTATTGTAGTTTAAATTTCTATCGACTTAAAGTTAGGATTAATATTGAATTAAAATTTTAATTATGATGAAAGTACATCACAACTCAACTTATGATTAATCATTGTTTAAATTATGTAATTTGTTTTAGGTGAAAACTTTTTTATGCTCTCTTTGAATTATAACATTTAAGAAAAAAAAAAAAATCATCAATAACATAGTTTAGGGCTTTTTTTTTTTGCATATTCCAATTTTGCATTTCGCCATCTTTTGATTGAATACTATCTACTATACTTATTGAATTCTATCTATGACATTGATTCAATACTATCTGAGTTTCAAAAAAAAAAGTTATTTGTGACATTGATTGAACATTATATTTATTGAATACCATCTCTGTCACCGAATAGGTCGGTGACGTGATTGGTTATCTGGTTTGGTATTAATAATCCCATTTCCTCAACTTGTACTCAAAAAAAGATTGGGAGACTTTATGTGCATTAATTGAAGATTATTGCTTTTAGGCATTAGACACATGCGTTTTTTTCGTCTTTTTACTAGGTTCGCTCAAATTTTCTGCTATGCACGTATTCCTTTTAAAAGTTGTTATTTATAGATTTTTTTTAGTTTTTTATTTATTTATTATTATTATACATGAAAATCCCCTTTAATTAATTATGACTACCTTTCTTATAATGTATAATTTTATGAACATATTTATTTGTTGTAAATAAAATATGTTTAATGTTGTTTTTTTTTTCTTAAAAAAATATGCTTAGTGTTGTTTTTTTTTCTTTGAGAACTAGTGTTGTTACGTGTGCTCAAGTTATAATTTGTTTCATACATAAACGATTGTTGAGTTTTATAAGGGATCATTTGATATTTGATTTCATTTTGTAAAATTTTAAACTATAATTGATTGATTAAGAAATTTCAAATTAAAGTAGGCTAAAAGAATTTTGTAGGTCTTTATAGGTTTGAGTTTTTAAGTATACATACGAAACCCTTACTTTGAAATTGACATCGGAATTCAATTAGCTATTTTTTTATGAGATCTTTTAGTTTAAAAAATATATTTATAAATTATTTTATTTTACAAGAGTGGTCGAGTTGTCGAAACCCGCTAAAATAAATACTAACTCAACTTGTCAAAATAGTGGAACTAGGTAAAATCTCAAATGAGAAATATATTAATTTCTTCGAATTCAAGGGTTTAGTTTAATTAAATTGTAATCTTGAACGTGCTAACATAATTAATTTAAATTTCTCGAATTCAAGGAATTAGTCTACCTACTTGGAAAAGACACAATAAGTCATGTTCTCTTGTTTTATAAATTCTGTCCGACCATCAAACTCAAACATTACTATTTAATCGATTAGGCATGATAGCGTTCCATATCTATTAAATAATAACATTAAAATTCATGAGTACGACTACACCAAAACTAACTAATCGGGACGACTAAAATTAATTAATTTTGTTCATTTGTTTCCTTATGGCCTATCTTGCAGTTTTGTAATTTGGAAGAGCCATAATCACACACACGAGTCAACTCTTACTACAATTTACAATAATTTGAAATAATTAAGTATAAAAAAATCATATATAACATGGTTCAATTGATAATAAACTAAGACGTCAATTCAATTTACTAATAATCAATCATGGAAAATAAAACAAGAAACAAATAATCCATGAACTAAAGAAAATTTCATTAAGTCCAAAGTCTCACAAAATTACAATTGAAATTAAAATTATCAGAAATAAAGCATAACTAAAAATAATATAAAAACTAGAAAAAGAAAAATATAAAAGAATCATAAAAGAGAAACCAAGAAAAATTGGAAACAAACTATAAAAACTTGTAACGGTTGCCTTTTTCCGTTCTTCTTTTCAAGCTGTGCAGTCAATCATTTGTGATGCCTTCCATCCAATCTCCCATGCAAAATATATATAAATAAGTTGAAAAGGAACATATTCATATTTGGACTCAAATAAACCCTAGTTCCTATTTCAATTTCAAAGTTTTTTTCTTTCTCAAATCATTATTTTAAATTAAAATATGAATTCTAATACTAATTATCAATATTTTAACAATTCACCACTTAGAATAAATAAATAAGCATAATGTTGGATTAAATTAGACAGAAGATTGACACAATAAATATAATTATTTTAAACTTATAGAGAGCAGATAATATACCTTAGAGAGTTTTAAATTTCTCACAACATTTTCTTAAAAATAAGCTTTTGAAACAAAATTATCATATATATAAAATATTTAGGAACCGAGTAACTCACTTTAATGAAATTTTAACTCCAGTATAGAACACGAAAAGTCTCATACATTTTTTATTGGTAAGATCAAATGTGAGACATTTGTTTTTATAATATATATATATTGTTTTGAATAGAAGACCATTTATGATAAAATAATTTGAGTAATATAAGATAAAACATAGTAACTGCTTTTCATTATGTCAAAGCTGCTATTTAGGTCCCCAAATCTCTCAAGGATATTCACTTTTACTTTATGCATTCTTTCGGGTTGCACTCATATCTACAATTTCGTAGTTCTTAAAATGATTTACTTGAGCATAAAACATTTCATCCAAGCAAATGGAATTTCTAAGCTTGCGCTTTTGGTAGACTGCGGAATACTCCAAGACCAAATGTTGGATCGCATAGCGGGAAAGGAGTATTATTGCTTTCTAGATGGATGTTCGAGCTACAATCAGATTACTATCGATTATTCTCTCAAGGATCAAGAGAAAACCACTTTCACTGTTCCTATGAAATATTCGTGTTCAGAAGAATGCCTTTCAGAATCTGCAATACCCCCAACAACATTTCAAAGATGTATGATGTCCATATTCTCTGACATGATAGAAAATATCATGTAAGTTTTCATGGACGACTTCACAACGTTTGGAGATAATTTTTCCAACTGCCTTGAAAATTTAAAGAAGGTACAAAAATGTTGTGAAGAAACGCATCTCGTGCTTAACTGAGAAAAGTGTCATTTTATGGTGCGCGAAAAGCACAAGATAGTTGATGAAAGCAGACTCAAAATTAGTTCGATTGATGATAAGTTTCTTCGGAATTAATTTGCTTTATAATGTAATGCTCCTTGGGGTATGAGATAAACTACAAGCTACTCCTTGGCGTATGGGTATAAACTACAATTGTAGGGTGTTAATACCTTATTTACACAAATGACCCTAATTTGGTTATACAATTTTTTTTCTTCTTATCTTTTAATTTGATGACCAATTACAACTTTAAAATGTTTGGGGCGATTCCAATACGACTCCTTCGTTGCGATCAAGTTGTGACATTGACCCGAATATTCATGAGTATACATAAAGTTAAAATACTATTTTGATCCATAAACTTTGGAATTTATTCAATTTTAGTTCTTAAACTTTCAAAAGTACAATTTTAGCCAAACTTTGAAATTTGTTCCATTTTGGTGTCTCAATTTTCAAATGTCTAATTTTAGTCTTATATTTAAAAAAAAACTTAAAATTGATCTATATAATAACTTTAAAGTTAATATTAATGAAAACTGGTTCAATAATATTAATAACTTTAGTTCAATAGAAGACTACATGTGAATATATTTCTAAAATTTATAGAGACAAAATAATTATTTTAAAAGAAAAATAAACAAATTTTTTATTTAAAGATCAATTTCAAGCTTTTTGTTTTTTTTTGATAAATTTAGGGACAAAAATAAAATAAACATCACCCTTTAGATGTTAAATTAAATGTAACAAAATATAACAAATCTCAAAAATGGATCTACCAAGATGGTAATTTAAGGGGAAAAAAAAAACAATTGAGTGTCCCAAAATACAAAAAATATAATGAAACAAAAAGATTTGAAATTGGGGAAGTAAAACAGAAGGGGAGAGTAAAATGGGAGAGTTTGGAAACAAATTCAAAACAATTTGACTGTATAGGGCTCTTCTTGTTTCCTCCAAAGTCTCAACCGATCTACCATCTCAATCCAAAATCGCCAACCAGAGACAAAGCCCATTTTGATTTCTTCACCGCCGGCAATGTCTCTCCGACCCACCACCCGAACCGACGTCCGCAAGAAGTCTTACAAGACCGGCGTCGACGGCGACGAGGCTAGACGGAGGCGAGAGGATAATCTCGTCGAGATCAGGAAGAACAAGCGCGAGGATAACTTGCTTAAGAAGAGGAGAGAAGGGCTTCTCTTGCATTCCCAGCAATTGACCGATAGTACTCAGAATGCCCCCGTCGTCGAGAAACGCGTATGGGTTTTCTTGCTTTTCTGATTTGAATTGATTTGAGTTGTTTTTGTCATTTTTTCTATGTGGGGTTTCTTTGATTTGGGTTATTCTTATCTGGGTTTATGCGGAAATTGGGGATTGTACTTGCAATTTGGATTCTAATTCTCAGGTTTTGTGAAATCTGTTTCTGGGTTGCCGAGTAAATTGGGGGTAGCGTTTTGGAAGTGATTTCCATGTTGAGGAGAGTGCAATTTCTCTGATCTTTTGATTCCCTGAGTCAATGTTGAAATGGGTTTTTGTTGTTCTGTACATGTGCCACTTGTTATTGAAAGAGGGAGAAAACCCAGAATGGAAAGGTTTTTTTTAACCCTGCTCCATGTTATTATCTCTGGCTTCTTTAGCGTTGAACTAGTATACGTGTATTTGGACCCTGAATCTATTGGAGATTTGGATGTTATTTTCCCAAGTCGTGCTTGCTAATTCAATGAAAGGTTCAGCTGTTCATAAATGACAATGAAGATGAGCATGATTCTTTTGATCAGATTTATGTTTGTTTGATTGCTAACTTTGTGGTTACTTTTGCACTGTTAGTTGGAGAGTATTCCCGTGTTGGTACAAGGAGTGTGGTCTGCTGATACAGAAACACAGCTGGAAGCTACTACTCAATTTCGAAAGCTATTATCGATTGGTAAGGGTGTTGTTGAAACAACTGATTGTTTTTTTCATCTTTTTTTTCTATGCCCAACGTGGTTCAATCTCGATTTGAATTTATGTGCAGAGCGTAGCCCCCCAATTGATGAAGTAATCAACGCTGGTGTAGTTCCCAAGTTTGTGGAGTTTCTTGGAAGGCATGATCTACCTCAGTTGCAAGTTGGATTCCTTGAAACATTTTGTTCTCTTTCCTTTTTGTACCATTTAGTTTTCATTGAATGATTTGAAGATGCTAATATGATTGATGATTTAAATGGATGTAGTTTGAAGCTGCATGGGCCTTAACCAATGTTGCATCTGGAACATCAGAGCATACACGAGTTGTCATTGACCATGGTGCTGTTCCTATTTTTGTAAATCTTTTGAGCTCGGGCAGTGACGATGTCAGGGAGCAGGTTGGCACATATTCTTTCTTTTTTTTCTTCATTTCAGAGATGGAAGTAGCTTGTCATTAGGCATTGTAAACTGATAAAGTTAATGAAAAAGTGGGTAAAGCTTCTCTAACCAAGGAAGAACATGCGGTTCAGTTTGTAAAAACCTGCTAGGGGTAATAACTACAAAAGAAACTTGGTGAAAATATTCTATTTCTAGGCCAAAAGAACAACCCTATGTGAAATTGGATACAATAACTTGAACATTATTCTGTTTCTTTCTTTCCTGTGACTGTCAACGACCCCACTAGAATTGTGTTTGTTCATAGAGTCATGGAAGGTCTTTTCGGAATATATCATGTTAGGCTTTGCCAAAAAAAAAAAAAAAAGAAAAAGAAAAAGAAAAGAATATTCTTAAAAGGGGCATATCCATTTGAGTTTAACTGTATTAAAAGTGTTTCTCCAGGCCTCCACAGGGTCTCAAGAAACTTTGTGAAGGAATTGGTGATAGAGATCTTCCTCATATTATTTAGACATACACCAGTTTGGGACAAAATTATAGGTGTTCCGAGTTCTCTCCATTATTTCATTCATCAACCTATTTGTTTTTTATTCCAAAAAATTGTATCATCCCTACCTCCAAATGTAAAACTCAAAACAAAAAGAAACTTAGGACTCAAGGACCCAATTGTACAGCCCATAGAACATGCCCTATTCTTTCTTCTTCTTCTTGACATAAATACTATTGTTTGTTATGATTCTGTATGTTCTAATAATATGAATATAAGAATTGCCGGCGTAGTTATGTTTGTGCTTTGTTTATCCTTAACTAGTTGACCTCCATCCTTTTTGGAGGCGTGGGTTTTCTCTGCAGTGTATACTTTCCATACAGTTATTTCTGTCTGATTTTGGCTTACACTTGTTTGAAATCTCCATTTAACACTATGTGTTGGCTGTTGCTGTAACATATATCGGCATGTCTGACTTGACTGCACATTTTTGTATGGAAATTCTCCATTTCTTTATTGTTATGGTCTTTTTTGGAGTACACTACTATTACTTGATTTGTTGAATATGGCGCTTTATTTTTCTTGTACAGGCTGTGTGGGCCTTAGGTAATGTTGCTGGTGACTCTCCAAGTTGTAGGGATCTTGTTCTTGGCCATGGTGCACTAATGCCATTACTTTCCCAACTAAACGAACACACCAAACTATCTATGCTCAGGAATGCAACATGGACTTTATCTAATTTCTGTCGTGGAAAGCCTCCAACACCCTTTGATCAGGTTTATGTTTCGACTGACCTTGCAGATTCAAGATCCAACTTTGAGTTTCTTTGTAACATAAAACTGACTTTTCTATCATCATGGATGTTGTTGGTGATTAACTTGCATTTACTCAGGTGAAACCTGCTTTATCAATTCTAAGGCAACTGATTCACTTGAATGATGAAGAAGCTCTAACAGACGCCTGCTGGGCTCTCTCCTACCTTTCAGATGGCCCAAATGAAAAAATTCAGGCTGTAATAGAAGCAGGAGTTTGCCCAAGACTTGTGGAGCTTCTGCTGTAAGTTCACGTATCTTATAAGCCCTCAGATAAACACATCTTAATTCTTTGCATTTTTTGATAACTGAGATGTTGGTCCCTCATTACCTTATGTTTATGGTGTACATCACTAATCTTGAGGAGGTTATGGCCCACAACATATCTTAAAAGCATGGACTGCTAGTACATTTCCATGCCTTTGTGTTGAATTATGTTAAACTGCCAATTAACCCAAAAGCTTAAATTGGTGGGTTGGAATGAATTATGTTAAACCATCCATCAACCCAAGAGTTTATGCTGGTGGGTTGGGCTAAATTTAATTATATCAACTAACACTCCCCTTCACTTGTGGGCTTAGAAGTTTGAGAAATGCCCTACAAATGAAATTTAATTTTAATTGGGGAGGAAACGACTTGACAGGGACTCAAACTCAAAACTCTAAAAACTCCTACTCTGATACCATGTTAAATTATGTTGAACGACCAATCAACATAAAAGTTTAAGCTGGTGGGCTGGGATAAAGTTAATTATATCAACTAACACTTTGCTTTAGTGATTATGCATAATTTGTTTGGTTTGTTTTCTGTTTTTTTATTTGTTGCTGACCAAGATTTGTTTGTATCAGTCACCAATCGCCATCTGTTTTGGTGCCAGCTCTTCGAACAATTGGAAACATTGTTACTGGTGATGATGGTCAGACACAGGTATCTGTTTAAATTGTTTATTCGATGATCTTTCCACCAGTTTAATTCCTTAATGTATTGATCATTTGACTAAAAAAGAACGGACAAGTTGTATTTACCCTTTTTTGTGTTGCTAATCTTGTGCTGTATATCTGCCGTTTCTCTTGATCTTCTCTCCATTTTTTCTTGCCAATTTAAATGGTTTGCTGTCTATTTTTGACGCCCCTTCCCTTTCCAGTTTATGATTGACAACCAAGTTCTACCCAATCTCTATCAACTTCTCACTCAAAATCACAAAAAAAGCATCAAGAAAGAAGCTTGTTGGACAATCTCAAACATCACTGCTGGAAATAAAGCTCAGATACAGGTACCAAATTGTCTTTTGTTGTAGATTCTGCTTTTTGAAAGAAATTGGGTTGAGTTTATAGACTGGTCCTTGTTTGTTTGCATGCTTCTGTGAGCTGCAGAATTGATGATTCTCATCAGTTTTATGGGTAACTTAGAGGCAATGTCACTGAAATGGTTCTTCTCCTCTTGTTTCTGCATGCACATGTGATGAAAAGTTTGAGGTGTATAATGTTGAATTTGCATGTGCAGGCAGTTATTGAGGCAAATATTATCCTTCCTCTTGTTCATCTCCTTCAACATGCAGAGTTTGACATCAAGAAGGAGGCTGGTTGGGCTATTTCCAATGCCACTTCGGGTGGATCTCATCAGCAGATTCAGTAAGAAATAGTTTGATTAGTTCTTGGTGCTTTATGACTTACACCGCTGTATAAACTCTCTGTACCTTCTCTGAAAAACATAGTTTTCATTAAGAAAATTAAAGAGTACATTCAAACTTTAAAGAACATGACGAGAATAAAAGAAGGATGAAAGTATTCAATCAGACATAAAAGAACAAGATGAGAATTAAAAGAAACAATAACCTAAACTATAGCACGAAAAATAGTAATTGGTCAAGGCTTCAGTAACTTCTATCCATGGTTAAAAGCACAAATCTCCACCATTTTGTATAGTAATCGAAAGAGCTCTAATCGATAAGATTAAAAGATAAATGATAAAATGTCCCCCAAGGAGTGGCACAGGAGTTGAAGACTTGGGCTTTGAAGGTGTGTTTCTCTCAAGGTGCCAGGTTCGAGACTCACTTGTCCCAGGTTCCTTCGTTGTCTCTTGGTGCCTGGCCTAGGGACGGGCGTGTTTACCCTAGGTATGGTGGAGCGAAGCTCCATTTTCTCAGTTTCAAAAAAAAAAAATGATAATTATAAAACTCCCTACTTTAAGAGATGTATTAAACTTAGCTTAAGACTAGATCTTACATACTTTAAGAGATGTATTATAAAAATGTGTTTATGGTGGTATCATGGATTAAAAGATCCCCTCTTTTCTCTGCTTATAACTTTTCTACCCTCCTTGGTAATTGGAGTGGTCTTTTGTAATTGCCCATGTGGCCCTTTCTCGATTTTCATTCATCAACGAAAGCATTTCTTTTCAAAAAAAAAAAAAAAAAAAAACTAGATCTTAAATGTAATTACCTGTCAAATTTCTCTCGTTCGGCTTAGGTCAAACACTCACCAAAACGTTGAACAATTCTATATGCTTCCATAGAGTTTTTTGTACCAAAAGTTGAAGAGCAAGATCTTATCCATCATCAGGTGGCGATCTATATTATAAGGCAAACATCTCAAAAGAAAAACTATCACTTCACAAATCAATACCAGCATCGACCCCCCCATATTCCAAATCTTCCTTAGCGTTTTTACTAAGAGCATTTCAATTTGGTCCCGATTCCAATTCCTCTGAATGCTCAACACTTTTAATCAATCCATTTAAGAAGTGCTGTCCAAAAAACGTGGCTTTCTTGAAAAGTATTACCTTCCCCTGTAAGAGAATAAAAAGCATCTGGAATAAATCTTGGGTGTCTTTATACCTTTTTTTTGTATCCTGAGTGTGTAGGCCAGCTTATATGGACCTCAATTATTCTCACGTGACAGACCACTTGGCCTTATAACATTTACCTGTCAAAAATCATAAGAAATTCACGACCATGGATTGAACCCATAAATTTTTAATTCTCTAAATCCCACTTGACCACTTTGTCAACCCATGATGGTTGATGTGTTCACCGGTAGCATATCGTCTTTGGATCAAATAGTCGATTGAACTAATGACAGTAATTTTTTTTTGCTGGCTTGTTCTCTTTCAAACACGTAGAAAGATGTGTACACTGTTTGAAGTAACACGCTACGCTTATCAGATTGTATGGGCATTAGTAATAGTCATAGTCATTGGACTCATTAGTTTAGAACTTTAGCAGTGTTTTTGCTGGACAAAGCTGTGGATTTAGCATCATCATTATTTGATACAGGTTCCTGGTAACTCAAGGTTGCATCAAACCACTCTGCGACCTTTTATCCTGTCCGGACCCAAGGATCGTGACAGTTTGTCTGGAGGGGCTTGATAACATACTCAAGGTTGGCGAGGCTGACAAGGACATGGGATTGAATGGAGGAATAAACATCTATGCACAAGCCATTGATGAGTGTGAGGGACTTGATAAGATCGAACACTTGCAGACTCACGACAACAATGAGATCTACGAGAAGGCAGTGAAGATGCTGGAGAGATACTGGGCAGAAGAAGACGAGGAGCAGGAGCAGCAGAACCCGCAGCAGCAGAACGGAGATGTGAATCAACAGGGCTTTGCATTTGGTGCAAACCAGCCAAATGTTCCTCCTGGTGGGTTCAAGTTTGTGTGAAATGGGTGGTGGTAGTTTAGAAGAAAACACTATTATTATCAAAATATTTATAGGGTCCCTTGTTCTTGTTTCTTTATTGATTGGTGTAGTGAAGTTTCAATGTTTTATACTGTTTAGCTTGTCTTCTGGTTCACAAGGGGTCAGGGTTTTTGATCTGGTCCACGGCTGTTACGTTTCTGGAGTTCTGTTTTTCTTTCTTTTTTTGGTCAGCCAGTGCTTTCAATGTTTATTTCTTTTCAATACTATTTTGATTTCTTCAGTATCCTTTGTATTTACACAACATATATACATATTGGTCCTTTGTTTCCATTTTATACTAAAACAAAATTCCTCGATTAACTTCGCTCGACCAGGTTGCATCAACATTCATCTTCCGAACTTTGGTCTCGGACAACCTCCGACTCCATGAGGGAGAAAACGAATCAGGTGAATATGAGTTTATTGAACGCTCTTGAACACTAAAATGTATATTAGATACTTGGACTTCTCCATGTCAAAAAAAAAAAAAACAACTTGAACTTCTAAGGTTTTGTATACATAGTCTTTGTAATTAAAATACTTTTGAAGTATTGTTAGATTTCTAATTTTGTATTTCAGGAAAATAAACAGATTTTATTTTTATTATCACAAACTAGGATTTGAGGATTTGAACATTTGATCTTTGGTTGTAATAACCAATGAACCAAATATGAATAGATTTTTTTTTTTTTTTACAAATATGAATTGGGTTATGATAATGCAACTTGACGTTTATATTAGTGTGCCCCAAAAGCCTCCAAGTTCTTATAAATAAATGGACACACAAATTTAGACAAACGAACAACATATTTAAATAAAGGAAAATTGTTCCACATATCAATTTTTTGTTGTCATTTATAATTATTAAATCTTAAAAAAAAAAAAAAAAAAATTACATGCGTGGGTTTTTTTCAAAAAAATTGAAAAAATTGTCTAATTTTATTTTGATTAATGACTATCAACGAACTGATTGATTGAAACGTGGACATTTTGGTCAGAACGAACCTAATTTTTGGCTAAATACGTAATAATTTTAAGAAAATGAGCTATTAATGATATTTTTTTTAGTTTGTTTTGCCATGCGTGTAAAATCCCCTTATATAAATGAGTACATAAGGTTGAACAACTAACTCTTGATTATAACAAATACATTAAACATAGGTTAAATTGTGAGAAATACAACCTGTGGTTTACATAAATGGTATTATGAGTATGTTAAAAATATAATTTGTTGAGGTTTTCTTAAAATTTAAATGCGGTAGTAAAAATAATGGAAGTTTGCATAAATTGACCTAAACAGTCTGAAATAAAAACTTAATTTAAAATTGATTGTCGAACTGACTTGTGCACTGAAGAAAGGCTTACTCAAAACGCGCCGTGTTCATGTTGTTGGCGAACAATCTGAAAAGGGTATCTTCCGTTTTCCATTTTTCAAATTGCAGGGCTCAGAAATATGCAATCTTGTTCATAATCTGAAGTTAAATTGTTAGAACAACAAGCCAACAAGCCAACCAACAAACCAACAATGCAGAATTTAATTCAGAAACTTCTGCCCAGAACAACCTTCAAGCATGTGAGTTTTTGTCACTCTCTTTTGTACCCCATACTGAATTATCATCTATTGTTGCTTTGATGAACTGAATCCTTCTTTACTTGAGTCGAGGTGCGTGTGATTCTCTAAGTTCAGCTTCTTGGTAGATATATATATATATATATATATATATATATATATATATATACATATACTTTTTTCCAATGCAATTGTAGTTCTATTCATATATCAGTTTGGATGGAATTTGGAGTTTTGAAATTCTTTTAGTTGCTGAATTTGGGGAGGAGTTTTCTATGCTTGTTGGTTTGTTGTGAAAAGATTTAGGCTCAATTGTCTCCTGTTCAAAGATTGTAGAATTTGGAGTCTCAATAAGCATTCAATCAGTTTCCCTAGCCTTTGTGGAAGCAAAGCTTCAAACAAAATCAAATTCTTTCCTCTGTTGGACTTTGATTCATAAGAGGAATTTAAACTTGTATTTTTCTCTCTCCTGTTGCATTTGGTTATGGTGGTCTATCCGTTTTGTGATTAACTATTTTTTTGAGTCTAACAACAATTGGGGTGGTGGATTCGAAGTCTTGACCTTTTGTTCATGGACACGTACTTATGCCGATTATTGATTTTTTACCTCTTAGTCATGAGCAATTGGTATTTGTGATTAACTATTATTCATTTTCTTTAATTTTTTGGATCCTATGAAGTTAAAAGGAATAACTGCATTTTTCAGAGATATCTCTAACACTTTTAATCAGTTCTTGGAATTCTCAACTGTCTATTACAACTTCCACCCTTTTTTTTCTCTTTTCAAATTTTTTGTTATTATTATTATTATTATTATTATTTCTAATTGGAAGTCTTTTTTGTAATCCACCTATGGATGCTCAGAGTTTTATCTCCCTTATTTTATCTTCTCAATGATATAGTTACTTCACTTCATTAAATTGTGTTGATGTTGTTGCAATTTTGTTTGTAGGTTGTTTCTTTTCGGGCATATTGTACTAGTAAGATAATTGACATCGGACAGCCTACTGCTTCATCTCATCCAGAGGTCTGATTCGACATAAAGTACTGAGGCAATGCACTAGGCATTTCTCCATTATGGTTATAGTTCTTTAATGGGGATCATTTACTTAAGTTTCAAGAAATATATTCATTTAACTTCTGGACCTTGCAGTTGCTGAAAGAAGGGGAAATTACTCCTGGATTAACTGCTGAGGAGTATATTACTAGAAGAAAAAGGTTGCTAGAGCTTCTACCCGAAAATGGTTTGGCCATTATTGCCGCTGCGCCTGTGAAAATGATGACCGATGTAGTGCCTTATACATTTCGGCAAGATGCTGATTACTTATATGTCACTGGCTGCCAACAACCCGGTGGTTTGGCAGTTATTAGTCGTGAGTTTGGATTCTGCATGTTCATGCCTGAAACAGATCCTTCTGTATGTCTAATCTTATTCATTTTATAAAATTGTACTTTTTAAAATTGTACTTTTCCCATCCCCCCAACAATCGAGGTTTGGCAGTTAGCTCGTAGTAGAATATATAATTAAGGAATGCGGTTAAGTTTATAGCCAAATATTATTTGATATTTCTTACTCCTCACTTTAATGTTTTGTGTAACTATATTCTGGTGTGCTTATCTGTATTTCTTTTCATTTTTTAAGTGTTCACTCTCACTGTAATGCCATTTTCCTCCCATCCTTGCTGGTATTTTGTATATCGTTAGTGTTTTGACCAGCTTAAGGACACTTCGACTAAATTTCACGGGACAACCGTCTGACTTTACTACATTTGGTTGTCAAGAAAACTCGTAGAAAATCAATTTTTAGGTAAGTGGCCACCATGAACTGAACTTATTCCCTCTAAGCACTTTAAGATTTCCAAGTCCCTTATTGATTACTAGGCCAACCCATGCCGATTCATCGTTATTGGTTTTCTATTGGAAGTACTTCATCAATAGGGAAATAATGAATACATAATAGGAGAAAGATGGGAAAGAAAGATCAAAGATTATTTAGGTTTGCTACACTACATAAAACAAACTCGACACATGGAAGGAAACAAATTAAAACATTGAGGAATATATTTCCATGAACTATGATTAGGGACTATTTGAACCAAGATAGGAACCATCCATTTTTTTTTATAATTGACATGCTGAATGAAACTTTCTTGAGCAAAACACTTGAGTGACTTATCCAACAAGCTCTGTTTCACTTTATTAGTTTATAAATTGTATTTTGGAGTTACTAAATTTGGTATTGTTTAGAATGTGAGGTGAGATTCAAGTTATCTTAGCATGCGACATTATGATGGCTAGTTTCGCAAGAGTATGACTAGTTGGTTTTGTGAATGGATAGCCCTTTTGACATTGTTGTGTGTAGTTGGTCTGAAGATCTTTCATCACGATTCTTTTGCTCTGTTGGTTAACTTCTGGAACGATGCATCGTGGTTTGTCTATTTTCTTGATTTTTGCTTTGTTCATTTTTCTGAGTTATTTACTGAGGTGGGGATTATCTTATCGTTAGATCTTCCCTTATGTACTTTTTAATGTATTAGTAAATTTTATTTTATTTTTTCTGATTAAACAAAATGCATTTACCATACATCTGTTGATTCTCACAAAGTGATAGCTGGGTAAGGCCAGTTACATACTTCCTAAGACAAGTATGACATGAGTATGATTATGAGATCAGCCGAAGTGTGCCTAATGAAAGAATTTAATTATATTTTATCAGGATGTTCTTTGGCAAGGGCAAATTGCAGGAGTTGATGCAGCACTAGAATTTTTTAAGGCTGATGATGCATATCCAATGAAGAAGTTGCGTGTGGTGAGTTAATTTGAAAGAAATATCGATAATTGATTCAGGATTTATTGTTCATAAAATTGTTGTTTTTGAAGTTTTGTTGAGTTAAGATCATGAATTTATTATTGAATTTATAAGTTACAGCTCACCCAATTCAACTATGTGATAACTCCGTGTAGCAGACAAAAAGGTTCCATCTTTTAATAGTTCATGAGTTAATTTTTAAGATTCTGCATTTAAATGTTGGTATATATGTGGAATTGATCATTGTTCATGAAGTACCGTTAACATTTTTCTTTTTAGCTTTTTTTAATGAACGACTCCCCTAATACCTAGGACAATTTTTCTTTGTAACTATACAACTATTGTTTTGCTTTTTACCTTCTGTATTTGACTACAGATCCTTCCAGATATTATTAGGAGGTCCACCAAGTTGTTTCATAATTCAAAGACTGCCACTCCAGCTTATGCGGATTTAGAGGCTTTTCAAAAAGTGGCGGAGAATAATCGTGTGAAAGATATTTCACTTCTTACTCACGAATTGCGGTTAATTAAATCAACAGCAGAGCAGAAGTTAATGAGGGATTCTGCTTCAATTGCTTGCCAGGTACCTCCAAGCCTTTTGTTGGTTAATCCTACTAGCTTTGTAATCTTGTAATAAATTTGTTCTCATAAGCTCAGATATTGTTAAGATACGAATGGAATTTATGGCAGAAATGATTTTGAGAAAAAAATATGATCGAGGTGGATTATAACATTGCTATGGTTGGACCATCGTCATAGAAGCATAGAAACATATTCTAGCTGCCAACAAAAGCAATAACTCAATTGACATAAAAATCTACCTATGACTAAGAGGTCATGAATTCGAATCCCCACCTCCCGTTGATGTTGAACTAAAAAAACGAAAGAGATTTTAGCTAAGAAGAACTAACACTTTAGTTTGCCTAGTGAGTCCGTGTCTGACACGCGTCAAACACTTGAACACGTATCTTATACTTGTTTAGTACAATAGATATGGCGTTAGACACTAATTGTTCAAAGTCAATATCAGTCTAACATTTTTTAGACTGACATGTACTGAATCCTTGTTAAGCACACTAAATCGATAGATACATAATAATAATAATAGTCTAGGACGAAAACTATAAGTTATGAGAGCCAATAGTTGAGAAGTTTGATACGGTTTTTGAGAGTGTTGTTAGAATATTGGCAATCATTTAGCAAAGTTTGTTCTCATTCCTCAAGCTGTGTGAGGAAGACTGACCCTAGCTTCTTATTGGTCCCGTTGCAAAGAAAAAAGATTATATGCTTTGGTCATTCTTAGTCATCTGAGGATTTTCCCTTGCTGTTTTTTTTTCCAGCTTTGAGATGATTTCCTTTTTAATACTAGTTGGATTTTGCATTCTTGTCTCTCTATTTTAATTTGTTTTCAGCTTTATTTTTTGCTTTTATTTTCACTCTTCCAGGAGCTTGTATCTGATAGGTTTGGGCCTTAGAAGAATTAGGAATAAATAATAATATGACGGGGTCTTTGGACAATTAATTAGGGAATTAGTTATGGTATTTTGTTATAAATAGAGAGGTTGAGGGAAATGGGAGATATCCAGATATTGAGTGAAATCTTAGTGGGCTCAAGAGAGTATTCTATAGAGATGGGAGGTTTCAAGTTCCTAGCAAAACTTGACTTATCTTGTAGTTTCTTTACCATTTGATATAAATATAGATCTTGAATCTTATCAGTATCACTCAACAATAGTCTCTTAGTTTTGTTTCTTATTTAGATTTTTTTTAAAGAGTGAAAAAATTTATCTTTGACTTGGAATTCTTACAAAAAAAATCCCCTCAACTTGATGAAGGATCGATAAAATTTCTTGACAATGTTGCCATATTTTTCTTCAAATCATAACTATTTCTGCACTATGGTGTGTATTTTATTTCTTACGATGATATTAACTGTGAGTTTTTTTACTTTTTGGGTTCAGGCTCTTTTGCAGACGATGATGCATTCAAAGACATATCCTCATGAGAGTATGTTATCAGCCAAGATAGAATACGAGTGCAGAATGAGAGGTGCTCAAAGAATGGCGTGAGTGTTCTTCATATTTGGATTAAAGACCCCCCCTAGATTTTTTGCATTGAATTCTTAATACTAGTATGCTGAATAGTGCAAACTGCAAATGATAGACTTTAAATTATGTATGATTTTTCAACTAATTTTCAATTTCCCTTATCTATAACAGATTTAACCCTGTGGTGGGTGGTGGGTGTAATGGCAGTGTTATACATTATTCTCGAAATGATCAGAAAGTAAGTACAATTATCAAGTAGTGCCAAAGCTCCACTATTGAAAATATATGAACATTCGTACATATGCACATGAAAAATGATTGCAGGTCAGAGAAGGGGATTTTGTTCTAATGGATGTAGGATGTGAATTGCATGGTTATGTCAGTGATCTTACTCGTACCTGGCCGCCTTGTGGAAAGTTTTCTTCTGCTCAGGTATTTTTTCTATTTCCATTTATATTTGAGGATTTTTGGCCCATTCTTGTTTGTCCAGAGTTCTTACCTCAATCTTTTCTATATTTGCTTTTGTGAACATGAAAGTTTTTTGTTTGGATTTACCATGTTAACTACTTAGTCACTACTCTTTCAGCAATCAATATGTAATCTCAGTTCATTTATGTATACATAACACAAGCGATTCTTTAATCATCTTATCTTGTTGCTTTTCTATTGGATCATGTCTCTCTTTTTTGTGCCTCAATTTATCTCAGAAAGAGCTTTATGAGCTTATACTGCAAACGAATAAGGAATGCATAAAGCTTTGCAAACCTGGTTCTACTATACGGAAAATCCATAACTACTCGGTAACTACCTCCTAAGAGGAAGTCTACAGTCTTTCTAAGATGCAACTATATTTGATTTCTTCCATTTTGGCCAGTTCCTCGCCTGATTAACCATCTCAGTTCTTCATATATTAAGGTCACACGATTAGTGAAGAATATCATAACACTTCTCATATTCAACACTTCTGCAGGTGGAAATGCTCCGAAAAGGCTTCAAAGAGCTTGGAATTTTGCAAAATTGGAAGAGCGATTTCTATTACCATCTAAATCCCACTTCTATAGGTTCTCTTTTACCTCCTTGGGGAAAAATAGTCCCTTCTCTTTTTATTTGTAAAAGGCATGGTACTTTTTTTTTAACATTTTGCTACCTTTTTTTCTTCACCGACGATCCATATGTTTCTAATTGCAGAAACCCTCCTACTTTTTCCCGTGAATGACATGATATGCATTCCAAATTGGCTACTTGGTTAACCTTTATTTATTTAACTTTTGGATTCTTTTTCATAGGTCATTATCTTGGAATGGATGTCCATGATTGCACCAAGATTGGTTACGACCGACCATTGAAGCCAGGTGTCGTAAGTTTTGTCATCCTATTCTAAATACTGCTTCTACCTGAACAACGTAATTTGTTTTGATATTTGAGCCTCTTGGTTCATTGCAGGTAATAACAATTGAACCTGGAGTTTATGTCCCATCCCATTTTGAAGGTTCAGAGAGGTAAACTATACACTGTTTTTTCGATTTTGTAACTCCATTTTTTATTATATTATTTTGCAACAAAATTTTCTCACTAGATAATGTACTCTTCAGGTTTGCTGGTATTGGTATAAGGATTGAGGATGAAGTTCTTATAACCGAATCAGGTCACGAGGTACGCAGTTCAATTCTGAGTTTTTATGGATGGTTCTGATAGGTGGTTCAAGAGGAATATGTAAAAATTTACAGTCAAGCATTATAAGTACCAAGGCTAAATTTTTGATCCTATTGACTTCACCTGTTGTTATTGCGTTTTAATGTTAAACTTCTTAACAGACTACATGGCCCTAATAGTATAGTATCACTAGCTTCATAGTACACATTGCAATTTTTTGAAAGAACAATTTTCTCTCGGTTTCCCTTTCACTCGTCGAAGATTCGGAAAAATAAAACGAGAGATGTGCAATCTAAACCATCCATGTTAATGGTTCAGAAGATGCAGCTAACTAAACATATTCATTGTCTTGCTCTCAAACCTATGAAGGCGACTTCTTTTAGAATTTAAATCAACCAAACAAGAGTCCAATTCTATGCTCTGGCTTGAACTTAGGTTGTTATTGATAGCCGATACCGAAAATCGTTCGTGGCCATTCTATAAACCTGTAACCTGTAGACCTTCTCTTACATTGTATTGTATCTAACTGGTGTCCAGGGTTGTCAGGATTTTTCGAGTTGATGGAAACTTCGATCTTCATTAGGAATTTAGTGTGTTTTAGATTTTGGATCAGTTGCTCCAATGTCTGACTCTGGATCTGAAAATCAAATTATTTTTCTTCTTATATTACATAGGAACGAATTAATAAGTTATACTTTCTTGTATCAGGTTCTTACAGGTTCTATTCCAAAAGAAATTAACCAGATAGAGTAATTGCTGAACAACTTCTGCTTTGGATCTATGATGCATGTCTTAAATTTTATGAAGCTTCGACCTGTTGATCGAATGTAGACTCAGCAATCGAATCGGAGAAACTTCACTCTTTTGATGTATTCATATGTCTTGAGAATCAAGGCGAGGAAGAGGCTCGTGAGCAGCAATCGGTCAGTGTTTATTAGTTCTCAAGTAAACAAAAATTTGAATTATTAAGGTCTATTTGATAACCATTTGGTTTTTGATTTTTTATTTTTGAAAATTAAACTTGTTTTCTGAGCGAGTTTCATTTTTCTTCAATAAAGCCATATTAAAAAAAAGTGTAAAAAACTATGCCATGTTTGATAACCATTTTGTTTTTAGTTTTTAATTTTTGAAATTTGAGCCTACAACAACTATCTTACCATATGTTTTTTTTTTTACTTGGATATCTAGATCTTACCTATAATTTTAAAAACCAAACTAAAATTTGAAAAAAAAAAAGTAGCTTCCAAAAGCTTGTTTTTGTTTTTGAAATTTGGAAACTATTCATATACTTTCTTAAGGAAAGATGGATACATTGTAGTAAAAATGGAACACACCGGAGGAATTTTAAGTAAAAATAAACTTAAATTTCAAAAACAAAAAACAAAAAATCAAATGGGCCTATATTTTTAGTTATTATCACTTGTCTTTGTTTTCTTTGAAAACACCCGTAGAAAGTAGATAACAAAGCAAATAAATTTATAAGCTTAACGTTAGAAGTAGATAGTATCTATAAGCTTAATCTTAAAAAACCAAATAATTGTTAAACAAGTCCTAAATATTTTGGGTGGTTAGTAAATATCGCGGAATGAAAGACAATGACATATCTGGAGCAAAACTTGAGTCGAGGTTGGATACCTTTGTGAGATTTCGACAATGGATATGGAGGCAAAATCAAAAACCAAGGACGGGATGATATCTTGCTGTCATGAATGATGTGCAAATGTGGGGTGCAAGAGGACGATGGTGAGATAATGAAGGTATGCATCTTCTGCTAGTTTTGGAAAAACACTCAATTGTTATTGAATCGATGACTTTTCTCGAGTATCGACATTGAGATGTGATGATTGTTACGAGTTGCATTGGTGGATCATTTCAGCTAGTCACCATTAGCTCTAGTTCGTGTCTAGTTGATATAAATTCATTTTGGTTTCTTAGCATTAGTTGTGTTAGGCCAGTCAAAACAGTCAAAACAGTCCAGACACTAATTGGAGCTGATGAGCACTGGTTGCAAACCTTGTTCCTTCCTATCACTGGTTGACGTACTCTCTGGTCCATTGGCAACTTTCAATAATCATTGCATCTAAACGCCCGACTAAACTCGTCGAGCTTAGTAGTAACCCATCTTGCTTCCTAAAGTGACTGTGAAGAGTCACCCCATCATCTTGCCATCATCCTACGAACCCATATTTGCACCACTTGCTATAAACATTTGACTCGACTCAAGTATCGCTCGAAGACCTTCACTGCCTCCATGACTACTATATTTTCATTCACTACTATAATAGCTAGCCATTTTTTATTTATTTATTTATTTATTATTTTAATTTTTATCATCTACATACTTTAATTCCATTCATGGTCAGAGGCAGGTAGTATAGTTTGCCTCAGATCCAATGGGCAAAAGTTAATTTGCATTGTACTGTTTTAACAAACAAGCAGAAAATATTTTAAAATAATGATCATGCTTGTGCAGCTACCTGCTACTGCTGCATTCATTTGGATATGACTAAATCATATTTGGCTGACTTCAAGGCCTTGTTCTGAGCTTGATACCACCCCAAAGTATGGACACTCTGTTACCATATTCAAATTCTCATATTTATTTTAATCCTTATGTGCTACTAAATTTATACATTGCTATGTTATTATGATCGGTTAAAATTGCTTTCGGTCTCTAAACTCTCATGCAAGTAACACTTTAGTCCATAAAATTTATGTTTGTAACAATTTAGTTCCTGAACAACATTGGTCCAATTGAACAACATTTCAAAATTTGGAAGGATATGAATAGAGTTCAAAATTTTTTGTTAGAAAATATTATAGTTCAAAAAGTTGATTTTAAAAGCTAATGAGGACATGTTTTTACAAACCCAAAAAAGTACATGTTTTTACTATGCAACAAAATTGAAAAGTGATTTTACATAATTGCTTTTGACCCTTGTAAAAGCTCTGTTAAATCATATTTTCAAAATACCATGTCTATTAATAATTGACTTTTGAATTGAGCTTTTATAAGAGAAATTTTATTACATTAATATAATTGAAATTAACTAATAAACCTCTAAAAAAACATTTCAAATTTTAATTGATCAAGTATTTTGAAGTTTAAATAAAATACTTTGATAGCAATTAATCTGTTATCATTGAGGCCATATAATATCCATATAATATCCTTTTTAAAGACTAGCATTTCTACTCTTTTGATTCACTGGAAAAGTTTCTTGTAATTTTTTACATGATTGTTTTTTTTTTTTTGTAACTTTTCATTTATCAATGAAAATTTTTCGTTTCCTATAAAAAAAAAAAAAAAAAAATCCATGAATTTTCCAATCTCTTTCTTGAATGCAACCCACAGAAGCCCATTTTAGCCAAAGTGAGCTCAATAAGCATATTGAACAACCACAAAAATCTGTGGTTCAAGTTTCCAACTCATTGTACTAAAAAAAGCACATTTTATTTGGGTTGAATCCAAATCTACTTTACCTTCAAAATTAATGATATTTGAACCCTACCATTTTTTTCATATTCGAGATTGTTTAGGGTATGGGTCAATATGAGTTGGGTTGGATTGGATTAGAGAGGTTTTCAACCCACTCCAAATTTTCGAGTTGATAATTTTTTCAATTCAATTCAACTCAATTAAAGAGATAACCTAACTCAACCCAACCCTTATATTTTTTAGTTGGGTTGGGTCATCGAGTTCAATAATAAATTATAATCATAAATATCTTTTATCAAATTAGTCATATATTATATATAAACAAAATATAATTTTCAATCAATGTAATGAAATGAATATAAATATAAATATACCATTATGGTTTATATAGAAGATTCCAACTATAAAACATAAAACCAATAGATAATTAAAACAACAAAAATAGATGACATAATTTGACTTCTATAAAAAAAAAATATAATTAAAACCAATAAAGATATTTTACATAATTTGACTTTATAATTATCATGATATATAAATTATACAAATTTGAAAAAATATTAAAGAATATGAGAAATAAAAAATCTAACAATAATAATTAAAAAAAACGCATATATAATTATGTTATAAATAAAAAAAAATTAAATTAAATAATAATTTTGGGTTGGTCAGGTTGTGTTGAATTAATTTTAGGTCAATCATTGACCCGATCGAACCCAACCCATGAACATTTCATGATTTTGAACCCAACGCAAAAATGTATATAACCCAACACAACCTGTCAAATTGGGTTGGGTGACGGGTTGGGTTGGTTTAGATTATTCGAGTTTCGGGTTATTTGAACACACCTAGTTTAAGGCCAGTTTACACGCACCTTAACTATTATCATGAGACATATTGTCTGACTATTATCACGAGACATACTGTCTGACTTTACAACATTTGGATATTAAAGAAATTCATAGGAAATTAATTCTTAAGTAATCCGATAGAACCCTTCCCCTCTTAGTTTCATACCGTATGGTTATTTGAGCTCTACAGTTATGAATAATCACTCTCATGTATAATAATAAAAAAAAAACTCCCTTTTCAATCTCCTAACCATATGTCCAAACAATTAACAATCATTGTCGAAATCGTTATAAAAATTTTTGACAAAAACCAAAACAACCCGAACAAACATAATTGATCATAATTTAGCCACACTTATAAATATCTTGCAGCCGTGTCCAGTTTTGTACCATACATCCATCCATTTGTCAAGGTTGGGGAGAGATCCCAAATGGCTTTGAACTACATGTATCAAAATCCAATTCAACCATTCTTTCTTTCCCAACCAAACATGTAAGAAGCAAAAAAAGAAACAAAACTCACCAAGGGTGTCTCTTGTCACAGAAGGGATCAAAGCCAAAGCTGATGAGGTCTACTATGGAGATGAGGTTTGCCAAGAGATAACAAGGGAGTAGCTCAAACAAATGGGGCTTCCAAATGGGCTGTTGCCAATGACAGACATGGAAGAATGTGGGATTGTGAGAGAGACAGGGTATGTTTGGCTGAAACAGAAAAAGTGCTGCACTCACAAGTTTGAAAAGATTTGGAAGCTGGTTACTTGTGCTAAAGAAGTTACATTACAGCCTATGTGGATAAAAACAGGGTCAAGAAGATTACTGGAGCCAAGGCCAATGAGCTCTTGATTTGGCTCTCTATCAGTGAAATCTATGTTGACGACCCACCAACCGGGAATATCACATTAAAGTCTCCGACCGGCCTGTCGAGGACCTTCCCTGTGTGGGGTTTTGAGGTTGGAGAACTCAAGAATGTGGACAAGAAAAAGAAGAGCCACAAAGAGGTTGTGAATGCAGCAGCTACTGTTATACAAATGAAGCAGGTCTGATTTTAGTTCTTTTAAGCTTCAGTGGGGCTATCTCTTTGTTGTTGGCTTAATCTGTTTGCTATGTGGATGTTTCTGATGTTGAAAGTTATTTTTATTGAATAAACATTGTAAGAAGTTTACGTATCGTAACCATGTAAAACGAAGCAGGGGGGATGTTAACGGAATGGGAGTATATTATTGTTATGAATAATTTATACATAAAGATGTTCAGAGAGAACCAACAGATCAATATTCAGGTTCTCTCAGTCCTAAAAAAATCTATTGCCAATCAACAATAATTAATTGGCTGACAGAATCGAAGCATGTATTTTTTTAGAATGCTTCCTAAACGTCAGGCTTTGTAGTTTCTGCTATCTTTTAGAGCTTTGAAACTCACTCTGTAATTTGATTGATATAACCTATTAACTTATAGCTGTACAGTATAGTACAAAGGCATTCTCATCCTTGAACGAATGAAGTTACCTTAAACAAGGATCTGTGACCGAGCAGCACCACGGGAGCACTTCTTCCTGCCTGACTTGCTAAGTGCACATACACATATCTCAAGAAGCTCGTAATCCTCTTCCCAGAACAACGATGATGCGAGATCTGGATTCTCAACCAGCATTTTTTATTTCAGGAATCCAGCTATTGTCCATGTTTGATAGAGTTGGGATTGCTTCCCGATGAACTTTCCTGTCTGAGTGTCGTAATATTCAGGCCAGCGATCGACCGCAATCCTCTTCTCAGCCACAGCAACTGCTTTCTTGGCCATTTCGAGTCTGCCCATCTTGATGCAGGCCAATGTGAACTGCAACAGATGTCAACTTAAAATAAGATTACTTCATCCTACAATTCCGGCCCTTACTAGTGCAAGACGATTCCTTTTTCAATTCAGATTTTTAAATAAGCAAGCCATCAAGAAACTCTTATTTGCTAAAAATAATGACATGAAAACCAAAACCTCAATTTTGTTATCAGTTTTATAATACCTGCCAAAGAAGTGTCGGCCACGATCCACCATTATGATATGACCACGGGCTGAAAAAGGTTGAAAAGGAAAGCGAGCATTAACAAACCAATGATTTTTATTTTATTGTATTTTTCTGATACCCGTGACTGTCCAAGTCAACTTGCGCGTACCTTGACTATTGTCACGAAACATTCCGCTTGACCCTACAACATTTGGATGCCAAGAAAACTCATAGGAAATTAATTCCTAGGTAGGTAGCCACAAACCGATGAATGGAACTTTGAATCGCAATAAAATAGACACTCTATGCAGAAAGAGAATACAAAGCAGCGAGTAGCATATAGTTTATAATTCAAGCACAAAACTCACGTGTTTTTCGGGTCACTGCCAGTGATTATGCGCCATTCCTCGTACTCCAAAGCAGGGTAACATATCTTAAGAGGCATATGATCCACAAGATCACTCCATTTAGCTTCAATAAGATTAAGAATAGCTTCATTTTGTTTTGGTGTACCCAAAGAGGAAACAATGGACCATAGATTTCCAAGCGTAAAAAACCTAAAATCCATATGAGCTGGTTGGAGATTGCCTATCAAATAACCTCCTTCCTCTGGTACCCAGTCCATTAGCCACCGAGGAATTTGGTCGGGATAGATGTTGAATTTGTTTGTAGCATCCATGGAGTATTCTTCCGTCTTATAGCGATAGATCTCGTTGATCTTCTTCATATCCACCCAATAATATTCTCTGATATGGAATGATAAAGCACTGAGTCGATTGTTAATGGCACTCACCAAGTTCTTGGACCCATCGTCCACAGTAAGAATTTCACGAGAACACCTTAAAGCTGAATAAAACAAAGCCTGTAGAATCAAACTTAAATGAGAAAAGGAACTACATTTGGATCTCAAGGGTGCAATTTAAATGAGAAGGTGAATCTAGGATGATTTTTAGGTGATAAACTTAAAATGCAGCATGCAATTTGCTCAAGTTATCATTCAAACTCACTTGGATCTCAAGGGGATGGCCATGAATGCCCATTCGACGATCAATCATGCAGGAGCCATCGGTGACCAAAAGGGAAGGAAACATATCAAACCCATCTGTTAGACAGAGGTTAAGTATCATTTTCAAGCCTGTTTGGACATCCACCCTTTCCTGTAGAGCATAGTCCCCGGTAATTTTTCCATAAGCCCTTAAAAGAATGATCCACCATAATCCTATCAAAGAAGAGCAAAGGACAAAGGCAATAAAGATCAAATGTTTCCGAACCGAGAACAGAGTACAAACTGAAAAGGAGAAATGTTTGGTTTCGTAATATGAAAAATAGTTCAAATTGAGACTAGAATCATATGACTTATACCTCAAGACCCCTAGATGAAAGAAACTACAAACTAAACTGAAATGAATGAAAGAATAACCATGAACTGCTGAATAAAAAAAAACAGAAACGAATAAAGTTATCATGTAATAACCTGAATCTACTGGTGCCACACGGCCTATGGCAGATTCGCCAAAGTCTGGATCCAAGACCTCTTCGAAATTATTGCCGTCAAGAGGAACAGTTCTGACTTTGAAGCTTGCTGGCATCAAGCCCTGTCCTGGGCTATAACAATCTACAGTTTTCTCCCAGCTCTGAGGAAAAAAAAAAAGTCTTTGAGTTGCATAAAACAAAAAGTAGAAATAATTCGAAATCTTTTGCAATCAGTCTGATTTCATAAATATAATTCATAATGAAACAGTAACACCAAGTGTACACTAACAAATAAATGATCTCTCACAGTCACATACAACTTACATTCTAAAGTTTCGATTTTAGATTATCTCCTTTGTAGCAACAGACGTACTCCATGTCCACGGAAAAAGGACTACATAAGTATTCAATAATTCTTCTATGCATCTAAAGAACACTTGGGCTAAAAACATGGACAATTGGGCTAAAAAAGTGTTGGAAGATTTCCAAAGGCAATGTATATTCTAGATAAAAATATATTCTAACATTAAGAATAACAAAATAAGATAAATAAGTGAAGGAAATGTATAACACAACACATAGTGAATATGGAAAAAGGTACCTGTAACTGTAAGGTATGAAGGAGAAAGTTCTTCACGATCTCCCCTTCACCATTAAGCAGGAATGCAAGAGCGGATGGAACAAAATCTCGAATAAAGACCTGGTCATAGTTCAATGGTTGCTTATCGGACGGATCATTTGCAGCCACGGTTCCAACCGGACTTCCACAATATGTCACAACAGCCTCACGCAGTAACCTCCAAGCATCTTTCTCAATATCAGACCCCTCTCTCTTGTTACTAATGACCTTAGCTTTGTTCAAATCCTCAATATTTTCCTTATTTACAACTTCTAATCTAGAATCTTCATCTCCTACAATATTCTCATCCTTATCAATCTTTTCAACATCCAGAGGCTTCACATTCAAACCACCCTGAACATATACCCTCTCAAAGTTCTCGTCATTCACACGGTTCTCGATCGGCGACGTGGAAAGATCACGAACATTCGAGGCAATTCTAGGAACTATAGACAAACTCCTTTCGATTTTAGGAAAAATACTATAACTATAAGACCTTGTCATAACCCTAGATTGGCCATAACTAAAATTAGCCAAAGAAAAATTCTGGGTCCCATCTAAAAACCGTTGAGACCTCGAGAAATGAAAAGGGTAAGAACTATATTGCCTATTGGAATGAAATTTGAAGCTAAAGTTCAAAGAAGAATTATGAAGCAAAGAATTGGGGGATTTTGCAGGGGAAAAGAACCCACATAACCCTGAATTCCTGCAACTAATTAGAAACCTACAAGAAGCCTTCATCGTCGAATTATCAAGCATACCAATCATATTCAAAGCAATGAATCAAAACAGTAACAACCCAGAGAAATGAAATAAGTGGAAATTGGATAAGATTCAAGAACTTTACGCATAAAAGTGGCACTTATCTTCGAATTCTAGGGGAAGTTGAGATTGGCGCAACAAAAAATGGTATTGGTAATCGAGGAACAAAAGAATGGTTAGGAAAATGTAAAGGGTGGGCGACATTTTATAGATGAATTTGACGAGAAAAAGGTGCTAAAATGGTCTAAATTGGTGAATAATGAATTTAGTGGTGGGTTTTTTTTCTTCCTTTTTTTCTTTCTTAAATTAGAAAAGTTTTTATTTTGAGATTTTTAACCAATCCATGAGGCTTGTTTGATGGGCAGGAATTCATTTCAAGAACTGTTAGATTTTCTTTTTCAGAATCTAAAGTGGGAAAGTTTGCACTTGGCTTTAATGATGAAATGAATATTCACTCGAATTTTTTCTTCCCTTTTCTTTGCTCTCATTTGAGGCCGATATTTATGAAAGTTAATTTTTTAAGGAGCTAAGACTTTTTTTTTTTTTTTTTTTTAACACGGAAACATCCATTAAACCGGACAAATATTACAACCTAATCTCCCAAATGAGGACAAACTATTATTGAAGACATCTCCCAACAAGGACACAGGCTTCAACCACAAGTTGGAAGGTGACCAAGCTAGAAAATCAATAGAATAGCTTATACCGATCAACAACGAGTCTAATCGAAGCCAACACCTTAATAGAATTAGAATACAAAGATTTCAAAAAATGTTGAACTAAAACCGTCAATACACTAAGATAGATTTTCGATGTATTTTGGAGGATAATTTTTAGAGTATATAGGTTGTTGAGGTACGTGACACCGATAAAGTTAAAAATGGGAGGATCGATCTTAAAACAGACCTAATCTTACCCCAACACGACCTAACTGATCACTAAAAAAACTCTTTTATTCTATTAGTTCTAACATGGAACAAACCAGTTTAAACAAAATAAAATCAAAACAAAAGCAAAATAGTTTCCCAACCACATCAAACTAAAAAGTAATAAGACCAAAACTATAACATAAAAAAAAAAGTTGAACCATTATTACATCCGTGCTCCATGAGGCGTTCAAACACAAAATGGAAAAGAGTAGAACTGTGTGGCAGACAAAACTGAAGTTACGGGAGGTGAACCGAATCAAGTACTCGCTTGATTCAAATAAACTTTCCCTTTGGTTTGAAAATCGAACTGATTCACCTTAAATGATGGGTTCAACCACAACCTAAACTGGTTTGATTTTTGGCCATATTGTAAAAACGAATGAAAACATCTTGAACATCAGATTTTTTATTTTATAGATAAACCGTAAGTTAATATGTTGATCATCAATAAATGTAACAAACCATCTTTTTTCATTATTAGTAAAAAATTTAGACGGACCCCAAACATCAATATCAATTAAGTAAAACGGTTTTGAGGGTTCCTCTACAAAGTAGTAGAGACCGTCCAATATTTTAACACATATAATCATCTTTCCCCAACTCCTATTCTTGAAAAATACAACAAGTATAAAAGAACACGATAGTTAGCGTCTTTTGAAATTTTACTCACGAATAATGGTTACATGCTAATTTGGGTACATGAAGGACATATTTAAAAGTCATTATTTTATCTAAGAAAATTGGTCCTCTTCCTGTAATAGAAGTGAAACGACCATTGCCAATTCTAATTTTTTCTTCTTCTTTGGAATACAAAGAAGGTAAATAATTTAGATGAACTAGTCATATGATCCTCCGCTCTAAAATCAATGATCCATAGATGAATTAAGACAAGATAAGACCAGAAGATTATTATCTGATTAGGCTAAGGAAACATATCGACTACCAGATGACGCTGTGATCTATAACAGTTTTAGGAGTTGATAAATTTGCTCTTTACTCAGAAAACTAGTACCAACAACAGAAGCACTCAAAATATTAGTTGTAGAAAGAAGCTAACCATTATTTGATCCAGAGACTGTATGTATCAAACAATTATCGTCTGCCATCTTCAAAAATAATATTGAGATACCAAATAACCAAGAATTGTAATAGAGAAAACCTAACAACGAATAAATGAATCAACTGCCACAATTACCGAGCGACACGTAGAGCCGAAATATATGTGAAAACTTAACCTTGGATGACGAATGTTAGTTGGGACAATAATTGCTTCAAATTTGATCATCGTGTGCTCGGGACCCGGGTCAAGAGTCTAATTTGGTTCAAAACAGTTGAACCAAGTTGAAAGGCTTAAAAAAAAACCCCAATTTGTTCTAGGGTCAAACTAAGGATTTCCAACATCTTACACAATTGAAATTTCAAGTGACTAATGAAACCATCACACAACTTACTGTTATTAAGCTTGGGTGCTCGTTTGTTTATGTGTTGCGTTCGCGTCTGGGGCAACAATAGGAGCAACAAGCATCGTCATGCGTTTACGTGCTCCTTTGGTCTTTACGTCAGGCTATCAAGTACAAAGTAGGTGCTTGCAATTCTTCAAATAAATGTAAATCGTGGATTGTTTAGCCAATAGGTTCAGATAATTAAGTTCTTATTCTAATAGTTGATAAAAATAATGTTACATTACCCTTTTTTTTACTACAAATTGGGGGGACCATCTCTCGTGACTTTGGTGTTGAATTAGATTACTAGGAGGGTTACAATACTCATTCTTAAATAGGAGAAATCCTATACTCTTCAAAGAAGGTAAGTGTACAATAAAGAATGAACTACAAAAGGAATAAAACTAAGTATGAAAATAATACAAAAATATAATAAAATAAAATCAAATGATTCAATATTGCCTTTTTAGAATCACGTTACCTAGAAAATACCTCGTTGCATCTCCTTTTAGCCATGAACTAATTAGTCAAGACAAAAATTAAAGAAGGTAAACGTTTTGTAAGGGAAAAATAATTTGATGTAGATGATTCTATTGATTGTTTTTTATGCAAATTAATTATATGTTTTAGTCGATTAAGAATCTACATATAAGCATGCTTGTTAGTTATTATTATTTTTTTTAAAAAAAAATACTAGTTTTAGATCACATCATTAACGTAGATTTTAACGGTGGTTTAAAATTGACAACGGATAGTTAATTTATTAATTTCCTAAAAATAATTTATGAATTTGATATCTAATTAAAGAAATTAGATGTTCGAAATAGATCCTATTCCATTTCACTGCTTGGAAACTCGGGAAATAGGCTATGCTCTGAACCCGATCCTTTAAAGCATGATATTCGCACATTTCCTGAAGCTTCTATCCTTTCTTCACTAAGTTACTCGAGAGGAGCTTTATTAGATATCTAGGATCGACGTTTCATACCCTAAAGTCATTGAATTTGATTCCCCCCAAACTTATCAATCTCTTTAATCTAAGCATTTCTCTCGTATTTGACATTTTTACATTCTGCAAGGCTTGTTGTATGCTTTCTAGATTCTATTTCTGCATTCCTTTTGTTCTTAAATTTTATATGTATGTTCTCTGCTCTATTTTACTTTTACAATATCTTTCAAGTTTACCATCCGAATGATCTGAATTAATACATGTTCTTTGTTATATCAGTAACCTAAAGGATTTGACTTCGAGTTGATCGAAGCTTTGTAGCTCAAGTTTTAATTTTTTTAACATTTTATTGCGTTCCAGACATTTCCTACATATTTTTCTTGTTTTTTTTTTATAATAATTTTTATAATAACTTTAGATTGGGATATTCGAATTAGTTGGAAATTTTGTGTGCATGTTCTATGGCCTATTCTTGAATAGTAGACTT
>JBBMKA010000020.1:9958347-9985818 GCA_037833695.1 Sechiopsis laciniata | reverse complement strand
AGATGAGGATTCTCATTGCCATGGCTATAGTAACTGGTTTTTCTATTGGATCTTAATAAAACAAACTCTAGCTCTTAACTATTTATTCTTCTCTTTAAATAATTATTGTAATGCCTAGCTATAATTTCTTTAGATCATGATTGGAGGGTTTTGATAATGTAAACCACATGTGATCGTAATTTTCGTCGTGTTTTAACTAATTAAGATCTTAAGCTGATCAATTACAAAAGAAAAAAACAAACTTTTCACATTGTCTTTGCTTTTCTCACTTTAAGTTGAATAACTAAACATGCACATGAAAATAAACCAAAGGATTCTTTTTAATGAGCAAATTAGTGTTTTTTTTTTTTGGAATTGAAATAATTTTTATATTTTAACTTACGACTAAGGACACCAAAAAAATGGTGGCGTATTAGCTTGGTTGCAATCCAATTCAACTCTACCGTCAAATGTAACTCTCATAGTTTTAACTTATGACTAAGGATACCAAAATGATGGGTGACGTGTTAACTTGGTTGATTGATTGCAATCCAATTTAACTCCACGGCCATATATAACTCTCATCCTTAGTGCGTATAGGTTGTTGACGTACGTGGCCTTATCGAAGTTAAAAATGGGTCAATAATCTTGCCTAGACACGACCTAACTAACCACTAAAATGACTGCCTTATGTAAATTATAATATTATGTTCTGATAATCTTGAATTATTATGGGACGATAATCAGTTTGGGATGATAATCTTACCCCTTAGATTATAATCTTGCCTCAACACGACCTAACCCGGTTCGATTCCATCAAACCAAATAATTCAAAAAAAGTATACTTCCAGTACCATCCTATATGATCTAAGGGGTAAATAATCCCCACAATTTTCAGAACATTTGTTTGTATTATGAAATCGGCAATCAACAAACAATCGAAGATAAAGAAAACGTATAAGAAGAAACAATACAGAAATTTAAGTTGTTCACTAACGTTGTGTTGTCTAGTCCACTAGCAGAGAAGGCGCACGATTTTATTAAATAGAGGTGAAAATACAAAATGAACATCATAGGGGCTAGGGTTTAATTCAAGTTTATATAGTGCACTCTCATTAAACCATATTACAGACTTGCTAAGACCCCGACTATTGGAGACCTTCTAATCTCCACCAGTGGCCTCGCTTATGAGACCTCGACTCGTTGACCGAGAAACGAGTAGCCCGACTAACTAATCGTAGGACATTAAGTCGTTCAAGACATATCTCAACGATTTGTACTCACATTGGCAGGCTCTAGACACATTTCTTCATCAACCATGGATTCCAAGGTTGGTTATTTTGTTGAAACGTATTGATGTAATTTCGTTTTTTTTAATTTGCTCTCGGTCAAACGGTCTCTTTTGAACTTCTCATATCTATAGACATGTTTATTTGTAGGATGTTAGGAGTGTTAGTGTAGGTTAATATTAAGCATATTATTGTAGGCTAACAAAAGTGTAGTGCTCTAATGGCATGTTAACCTAGTAACCATGACGTTGCAGGTTCAAATCTCTTTCCCTAAGTATTGTTGTAAAAAAACAAAGTATATTATTGTAGCCCAAACTTATTTGATTTTACTGTTTTTTTTTTTTTTTTTTTACTTTTTCCAAGTTTAGAGATAACTTTTTTAAGAAAAAAAATACGTTTTTATTTCTTAGGTTTAAGATCTAGTTTCAATTTGATTTCTATATTTCAAAATTGAACATTTTTATCATTTGCATTTTAATAATATCTACTTTTAATCTCTAAGATAACAAAATAATGTTAACTAAAATAATCATTGGATTAATTTTAAGTTTTACTATATTGATAAAATGATCATTTTAGTTTTCACGTGAATTTAATTTTAAAAAGAAAATAAGTATAAAAGTAAATTAAAAAAATACACCAGAACTAATAGTGAACATTATTGAAATGTTAATGGTAAAAATGTTGAATTCTATCTTTTTAATGAAACTTTAGGGAGATGATTGGATTTAGAGGTTGAGGGAGAAGAGGAGAGGAGGAATTGTCAACCCCGTGTTTGTTTTCAGTATATCACAACCTCTCACAACTCTTTTCAAATCTTCTCAGTTCCTCCTCAACTCATTATCAAATATCACATCAAACAGCTTATTTAATTATATTAAATTTTATCTAATTTTTAACTCTTTTTATTTTTATTTTTTCAATTTTAACATCACATCAAACCTATTATTTAATTATATCAAATATATATATATAATAATAAATATCATATTCACTCACATTAATCTCTCATCTCCTCTTCCCTCGTAACACCAATCTCCAAACAAATATTTTATCTTTCCAAATCACTCCAGTTCCTCTTCCTCTTTTCTCCTCTCTTCTACTCCACTAAATTCCAAAATCCAATAGTAGTTTCCATTCAAATTTAACAACAATGACATTTTTTTTACTTAAAAAAAAAAGTTCATGTGTATTGTTTAAAATGAAACTTCAAAGATTTTCATCCCAACTTAAAGACAATGAGATTTTAAAAAAATAAAAAATAAAAAATAAATAAAAAAAAAAAATCATTAAGAGTTTTATCTCATTGGTAGAGACGGAAACAAAATTGTCCATTAATCAGCTTTTTAAAATCTCATGTAGTTGCATTTGGAGAAGGGGTTATCCCTCTTTAAGCCTTTTGTTCTTTCTGAAAAGTTTTACAATAAAAGCCTAAAAAAATGAACCAAATACCATAACTTTTTCTCTTTTTCAATGCACTTTTAGAATAAAGAAACAGTCATCCAACAAGGCAAACCCAGTTACCAAATTTTCAAGTAAACTTTTTCTTCCAATCTCATTATTTAAACAGCTTCTTAGCTCCAAAGAAAGGCACTGCCAAAGCAATTTGATCCTTTTAGAAACCAGCAATGGGTTCCTCTCAAAAGCTTGCCTCCTACATCACTGCTCTTGTTTTGGCAGCTTTTTCCCTCACCATTGTCCCTTCTCATGGAATCCTCCATGGAAACCTGATCACCATCTGCTCTACAACCTCAAACCCGTCGCTCTGCCAGAAAATCCTCAATAACGATACCCGTATTATCTCGGCTAACCTCCCTGAACTCTCGCTTATATCCATCGATCTGACAATGAAACAGGCACATACAAACCTCGATTTCTTCTACAAACTACGTAAGAATTTAAGTGATTCCATGGAGAAGAAGAGTTTAGAGCATTGTGTGAAGAATTACCACGAAATTCGAGCAAATATCAAGAAAGCTAAGGAGATGTCACATCAGAAGCTCTACAGAGACAATGGTCCATTGTTAGCATCAGAGAAACTTGTTCTAGAGTGTGTTGAATCCATCAGAACCAACTCATTGCAAATTGAAGTCATGAACAAACTTATGATCATAAGCTGTGAAACTTCAGTAAGTGTAAATCAATATGCTGCTGTCGCCAATGGCAACATTCAGTAAATCTTTGATAAAAGGAAGAGATAATAAGCTCGTTATAGTGAAGTATGTCAGAAAAAAAATTCATATCTGAATGCTAATTGAAAAAAACACCATTGATGCCTTTTTTGCTCTACCCTTTCTTGTTCTTATTGTTTTGTTGTGCATTGATAAGAGAATATATATACATATTTATCACCTGAGAAAGAGAAGGAGATGATGAAATGGATAAACTTGGAAAATTTTGGGAATATATGGAAAAGAAATGCCAATCAAGGAAGTTTTAAAAAGGGTATAATATTCAGGAAAGAACTTGCACCAGTCTATGATATGCAGATCAGATTTGTCAATCTCAGCTCATATTTTCCTAAACCATATGCAAAACATCCATTATACCTACTAAACCAGCAATACATGTATATCTTGTTTTCACTTAATTTGTAATATTTAAACTGAAATCATGGACCAAAAGATCAAATGAAAATTAGGCATAGAAAGCCAAGAACTGAGAATAGAATATCCTACAGAAGTTACTCTCACCTTGCTCTGCTTCCTCAGAGTTCCAAACATTAGCAGCAAAGCAACTATGGCTTTCTCAGCATATTCTTCACAACTGCGAGCCCTATTCCTCATGCTCTTCATTGTCCACTTTGTCTGAGGCAACCCTGCAACGCAGCAACGGATCGATAGAGTATGCCGTCAAATGTAGGATTATGGATTTTGCAACAGAACCTTCAATGAAAATCTGAGAGGTTCATCGGATGATGTTGGCCTGACCTGCATTGCAATTGAGCAAGTTCTGAGAAATGCTTCCAATACCTATCAGTTCATAGAGCAACTCCAAGCCATAACATCTGATCCAGCAACAAGAGCTGCTCTTGAGAATTGTAGAATTGGTTGCAACCAAGTCCGGCAAGCGTTTGTGGAGGCGATTTCTTATTTCAACCAAAGAGACTATGCCAATATGGCCGAGGTTGAAAGGACAGCACCCAGAGGAGAGGCTTTCTGTAGACCGCCAACGCCAGGGAGCCCATTGGTTGAGAGAAAGAGGGAATTGAGGATTCTCATTGCAACGGCTGTGGTCTCTCGTCATATACTAGCCCCTTGATCTATTCGGTCACCGAGATTTCAATTCTGTAAGGTTCCTTTCATAGGTAATAAGTTTACACAGCCTAATTGCACAACTCTGATATCCATAGCTTGTGTGTGTATAAGATAGATGAGCTTACCTGGCCACATATTGATATTTACTAAAGCATGGTTCATTGTGCTAACACAAACTCTTCATCTGTTGAGATAACCAGCATTGAGTTAGTAATAAGATCATAGCAATTAGTTCAGTGTCATGCAGAGAAATTGAATATTTGACAGGCAATTTTCTGTGCTGTCCAGGCCAATACAAAAACATGTCACAATTGATATTATAGATGCATTCAGTGATGAACATCATGAAATTGTTTTTAAAAAAAAACACCATGAAATTGAAGCAATCATTTATCTAAACCGGTCTGAGTAAAACGTAAATAAATTGGTTGCTTGAGTTCATTTGGTTGCGCATTGATACAACCCATGCCCCAAAAGCCGAAAACAAGACATCGCCATTCACAAAAAACTGGGTATAAAATTAACCATGACTTTCTGAAGAACAACACTGAAAAGGAACATTCTATTTCCACCAGATCTCACGTGATTCACTATTCATGGAGTACAACCGGCACTAAGGACAGTAAGTTATCAAGTATTTTGAACAGTAATATCATAAGACTTTGTTTCTTGAATTTTGGATGATCAATACTGACAAAATGAAGGATGTTCAAAAGCTCATCGGCCAAGCAAAGCAACACGATCCTTCTGCACTGCCTGGACTATGTTGATATCAAAGAGCTCACACCGTATAGGCATCTCCATCTCATAGAATGGATTCTTCAAGACAAAATCTGTGTATAGCTCATATATGTATTTCAGAAGATCCTCCATGTGCACTGTCCCAGGCTCACACACGACAAAAAACTTTGTCCCTGCAATAAACAATTTCATCCATGATTCAGCATTCTTTATTAAGAACTAGCATAGACGACCTTACTTGAATAGGATCTGTTTTATAGATTGTACTACGGTGTCCTTGAATTCTATTAAGAACTAGCATAGCAATATAAAATCGAAGTTACTACTGTCAAACACTCCAAAGATCACAAATTGTTGAACAAGGAAAAACAAAATTATACTATGGAACAAGCATTTCTAATTCTATCTCTTATATGTGTTCATAGCGGAGAAATGATTAATCCTTCAGATCAAAAGTCATTCATGTCCTGTCCACAACAAAACGGTCTTAAATCTCCTTCCCTTTTGCAGGTGCGATGACAAAAATTTAGCATAAACATTGACAAAGACGAGTTTTGTAGAACTAATTTGTAGTTCCTATTGTACCACATACTAGCTTTTTTCCAAAAAAAAAAACAGACAGCATAATCATATCTGTGAAGGAGACTATAATATATTTTTTAAGAAAGCTACATTTTAATCAGACCACACAAGCATACTAGTTTGCTGATTGAAGATCAAAAGCATTTTGACCAACCAAAAGATTAGCTTATCTGATTGCAACATTTTAGTCTCTAAAGGTGGTCAGATATTCGAACCCATACTTTCATTCCTTGTTGAACTTGCAACAAGACAAAAAAAAGACCAATAACGTTTCTAGAACTTCAATACAAATGACTGGAAGTGAAAATGTACACAGGTTATAATCATAACCCTTCGACCGTGTTGTCATATAGTTTATCATAACCATTATTATAATAATAAGCACCTCAAACACAAGTTATTTATTTTTGGAAACGGGGAAATCGAAGCTTCACCCAGAATAACCACGTCCGTTCCTAGGTATACAATTAATGTAACGTATCAGTCTCGAACTTGGGCCCTTGAGGGGTGCACGCCTTCAAAGTCCAAGCCTTCGACCATCGCCTCAAACAAAACACAGGTTATTATAACGTCCCCTAATATAATAATAACATTGATGTTATACTTATAATAACCAAACCGTTGCCCTTGGTGTTTGAATTAAAGAGTATACAAATTACAAACCAGTGGAAGGGAAAATGTACCAGTAAGTGACTGAAAGCAATGGAGGTCGAATGTGTCAGCTTCAAGGAGTTCAACACCAGAACAACCGACCACAGGCGAAAGCTGCTGAGAAATAGCATGCATCGAATGCCATAAACTCGCCACTCTCAAGCTATCGTTTGTGTCCATTCGTCCAGCAGACCCATAATCCTTAATTTTCAAACAACCCCATTATGAGATTCAATCCAAATAGAATAAATAATTCCACCCAAAAATCGATCTATGCATCAAAAGAAGCAACAACTCGATGTAAAATCAGATAATCACATGACCGGCAAAAAGATTTTACCCTTCCTATGTGAGATCAAACACTGAAATCTTTATTTGGGGTTCATTTTTTCCCCAGAAATTTGTGTTTTCAATTGCATAAACGATCATTTTGAAATGGGTTGATTACCTTGTAGAAGATTAAGCCACCGGATTTGTTGATTATGTAGAGGCTGTAAATTGCTGCCATCCCTCTGTAGATCTTTTGGGGTTGGAAATTTGGAAGCACTTTGGGAGAAATTGAATGGATATGGTTTTGAGTTGCGATTATTAGTGTGGCGAAGAATGTAAGTTCAAGGCGCAAAATTCAGTCTCAAAGCCCGATATATGTAATAATCGGGAGCTTGAGAGGACTAGGTGGAGTCGCCAATGGCTGATAAATGTAATTATCTTTATTTTCTTCTTCTAGTTTGTACATTAAATAATATATATTCTTATCAAGTATGAATTTAATGGAATATAATGTGAGATTAGTAAAGTGACATTAGTAACGTGAGATTAGTTTATTCCATGATTGGTGGTATTCTCATCAATTGAGTATATCTTTTAGATGATTGATTCCATTTTAAAAATCAATATTTAATTTTCATTTTATTTAGTAGTGCTTTTGTATAAAGTTTATGGTCTCCTCCCTAATTTGAACTAAAAAAATGTGTGATAAGTTTCAGTTAGATTTATCCTTTTTAAAATATTTTCGTTTCGATTTCAAAAAAAAAAAAGTTATTTCAATTTTTTCTCTTTAGACAAATCTAATTGATTTCATTCATTAGAATAATGTCATGCCCGCTACAACTAAAAAAAAACAATATATTCAACTAGAAACAATCACATCAATAGTATGGTCTTCAATCACCACAGAGGCAATATGTGAAAGGAGATTTTCCATGCCAAAAATTAATGAGAAGGATAAAGTTTAGCTAACACCATCTTGGTTACCAAACCTACCACAAAAAGAAAAGGATAGTCTTCAAACAAAAAGATCATGTCTCAAATATTGGCTAAAACAATTTTGAAGTCAATTAAATCTAAGAAAATTCCATGAATAAGTCTCACTACAACTTTAAATCAGATTCCACCAAGATGGGGGATAGGTTCAACCACAATCTTCGATATGTGTCTAACCTCATCACGAATTGTCATGCCTTCCATGATCTTGATTGATGAAGTTTTGACTTCGACTTCTTATTAAGACCCCCCACGGAATAGCTTTGCCCTCGTCTCGAATAATCCAACTTTTGCCTTCTTTGCTTCCATTTGCAACCTAAGAGCCATCAACATTGAGCTTCCATGAACCTTCTAAGTCAGTGCACCACCCTTCATGAGAATATGACTTTGGGGAAATCCTTGATACTCCTAATCCAAATAAACCTCAAGTTGTTGGGTCAAATAATAACTCAAATAAGGATCAAACTCATTATCTAAGTCACCAATTAATTTTATATATATTATTGAATGGATTCTAAATTGGGCAGCCAACAAAAGGAGTAACTCAATTGTATCAGTATACATCCATTGACTAAAAGAACATGAATTCAAATCCCTCAATCCCAAATTTCAATTTTGTGTTTGTACCCCAAATTCCCAATGACTATTCTTGTGTATTGCATTTACAATCCCGTGAAATTCTGATTCCACCATAATTGGATTCAAGCTTATTGTAAAATCCATTGGACATGAGTCTCTCAACAATCGGCTTATTCAAATCCAGATAACTCTCCTCAAATGTCTTTGGTAGGTAGAATATTGTGCTAAAATTGCCAAATAAAAATCTTGATCTTACACCAATTAATTACATTAGTTTCATAGGTTTGAATGATCATTGCCTCCACATGAAATTCATGTCGAAAAAAAGCCATCTTTGTAACTATCAATGACAACAAATACCATTTTATATTAGTCACATTCAATTTTTTTTGGGTATGTTTCAGTCACATATTTAAGTCCTGTAACATCATGAATACATATAATATAAAGGCATATATATATGAGTATACACATGCTTTTTCTTCTCGACTTTATTCATTCTTAACCTTCTTTCTTCAACACTTACCAAATCTAGAAACAAGATGGAACAAATGAAACCCTTTACAGCGGATTCTGGCTCCAACTCTCAAACTCTTTCCATAAAGAAATTGATCCTCTTTGGGTTGGGAGTCTTAATTGCTGAAGAATTCCTACAAAACAGAAACAATATGCATCGACAGCAAACACAATCAACGCAAAATATAAACATTACGTTTTTCATTATTTATTTCTGAAATTTAAACTTATATTTAATCAAATTCACTACATATATAGATTAATCTTTTCATAAAAAAGTATGTGAATGCCAACTAAATTCAAAAAAATATTCAGAAACCACAATCAAATAGACATAAAAATAATGAAGAGTAGTTGTAAGAATAAATTTCAACAACCTAAATTTTTTTTTTTTTTTTTTTAAAAAAAAAGGTAAAATACAAACAGACTCTAAGCAATTGTTTGAATGTACAAAAACCAAGCCAGCTTAATGATAAACAATTTAAAAGCACAGCCAACTTCAACTGGCAGCAAAAACATCATCCCACCCAAAAGTATCAATGAAAAAGTTTGTATTCTACAACTATACTGTAATACAATATATAACGAGTGGATCTCAGAAAACAATAATATCTTCATATCCAAGAAGGAAATTGCAGATAGATAACGCAGTTTCAATCAACATCATTGATCCAATGGCTCATTAGTAAACAGTAAATACATAAAACCAAACAATTGTTCACCCCTAGATCTCTGAGAAATGAAACAAAACTCAAGGCAGAAACCAATCAAACAGTTAAAACTACAGAAAAATGAAGCAAACAATCAATTCAGAAAACAGATCTCAGAGACTGTCAGACATCTTCAATTCCTTAAAGGAAATTGCAGATAGATAACGCAGATTTGATACCACATCATCGATCCAGATACAAAGTTAGAAAAAGGAAGATGCTTGCTATACAAAATCTTAAACTAATGACTCTCCAAATGAACAAAAGCATCTCAGAATCATTCCCCATTATTTTCTTCACGGTAAATCAAAGTGCAAGGATAACAATAAGTTTTTTTCATCATCGATGCTGATAGTGAATACAAGAATGAAGACCAAAAAGACAGTAAAATACAAAACTTCAAAGTTATAAATGACACAATAATGTTTCGGAAATCTTATTTTTTATCAGTCTCATGGCAGCATAAAACAACAATATAACAGCGAACATGAGGGGGTGTACATATAGCCACAATGTAGAAAGTTTTTCCTTATAACTCAAGGATAAACTAGAGGTACAAGCGGCAACCATATAGCTTAGGTTTTTGTTATGTGCTGATGGCTTCTGAATCTTATCAGCACAAGACCGTCCATAAGCACATTGATCAATCAAAATAAGTGCATATCAGATAGTATAATCTAGAAAACCCATTGATGCAGTAATAATTTTCTTCAGTTACAAGGAAAACTTCTGGTAGATCATGAGGAAAAGAAACCAATACATCCAGAAAGTGTACGCTCAAACAAAACATATCAGCAAGCACATGAACCAACAACAGCAAAAATTCAAAAAGCTTAGTTCCAAATATTTTCCAAAGCAAGAGGATATATTCCTTAAATTCCTACAACTAACAACAAGATTCCGAGTCTAATTGTAAGCAATGAATTACTAAACATAACCAGTTAATAAGAGCACAGGACCACCTACAAGCACATTGTTACTGACAGTCAAATCAACAGAAAAGGCATAAGCTATGCAATTCAGATATCTGTGTCATATCATGGGGCAATTTACCTCGGACATGCATGGAAAATCTTAAGAGACATAATGATGGTAAAATTGTAGCTTAGGTTTGTGTTCTGTACTGATCATGGAATACTGTTCAGCACAAGACCGACCATAAGCACAATGAGACAGACAAGTGACAACTACAAAATTATCAATAGGCTTGAGATGTGTGTTTCTAGATATATGCCATAGCATACAAATCTTCACCTCACCAAGTAGAAGGAAACTCAAAAGATACAATGGCAAAAAATGTAGCTTAGGTAATTGTTATGTACCGATAGCAGTAAATTAATCGGCACAAGACCGTCCATAAGCACATATACACACAATTTACAGCCAGCTAATTAAAAATAGCACAATGTTGTAATTCATATATCAGCCATAACATGGATAACTTGATATATCTGCAGGAAAAACATGAAAGCCAGGACAGCAAATGTGTATGTTAAGCTTTTGTTTTTGTCCATAACAACATCAATATCAATAGCATAAATAGCCAACAAGGTACCACACAGACCCAATTTATGTCTATCAAAAAAGCAACTTGAATATATCTTATATAAGAAATTTGAAACTAGCTCAAACCATAGATTCAAGACTGAAAAAAGTTGTTGTCTAATGGGTTCAGAATTCAGATCGATGAAGTGTTCTCAGAAATAGCCATGAAAATAATGTACTGAAAGTGACACAACAGCCCAAATGTAGAAACAAGATTATACACACAACAGTACCATTAACCATGAAAACTTCTCATGATTTCACCTACCCTTGAAGATAATTAGGAGAAATAAAAGAAAAATATAATCAGGGTATCTCACAGGAGACCAGCTAAAATCAAATTTCAAAGGAAAGTGAATTTGTACAGATAACAAAAGTAATTGACATTTGAAGCAAAGAGAATCACAAACAAAATAGAATCTCACACCATTATCAGTGAAATAAACAAGAACCCAACAAGAACATGAAAAGAACAAATGCGAAAACAATTAACTTTCATAAGTGGTATGAATAATAAACTAACAAAAATCAAAGATTTAATCACTGAGATGTGAATGGAAACATGGAGAAGAAAATAAGAAGCAGGAGGATGAAAATTGGGATTTATATACAAGAAGGGTTGCGGCGCTAAGGCTTGCAGTGGAGTTTGGTGTTCTCTAGGGTTGCCAGTTCTCAATTCAATCGCTCTATTTTTCTTTTATAGATAATTTGAAACCATTTTCTTATGAGATATATTTTTTTAAACACTTTTAGATTTTTTTTTTTCCTTTTTTTTTTGATATGGACTTTTAGATAATCTTTTTTTAGTACTCTTACGAAAAAAAAAACTTATTTAAGTTTAACTTCTTATTAGATAATTATTATTATTGTTTTTTTTTTTTTTCAATTTCTGATTTTTTGTATTAAAATATAAATATCATACATACTTGATAATTATTTTTTATTTTTTTAAAAAAAATTAAAAATAAGTTTGATAACAATTTTTTGCTATTTTAGAAATTAAAATTTATTATTTTTAATATTTAATAAAATAAAATTATTTTAGAATATGATTGATCTAATAAACCTCAAATTTGTGAATTCTTTACAGTGTGTCTTATCACTTTTTTAACATTTTTTTAGAAAAAAAGAAAGTAAAAATTGATTTCTAAAAGTTACTTCTTTTTAGTTTTTACGACTCTTTTAATATTTTTAAAATATTTTCAAAATTTTAATAACAAAAACCAAATTTAGTTATCAAACAAACCTATTTTTTAAAAGTTAAAAATAAAAATAGAAACCAAAAACAAAAACAAAATAGTTATCACCAGGCTTAAGATTTTATGTTCGAGAAGTATGGGTAAAAAATTTAATTTACTAGATGTGAAATTTGTATAAAATAAAAAAATTTAAAACGTCTTAATAAATTGATGAATTTTTCAAATTTAGAATTAAACATTATTTTTTACATATTTGTTGATTTTGAAGAAAGTAAATAGAATAACAAAGTAATAAATGTATAAATTTATTGGACATAAAAAGTTTAAATTTAGTATATTAATAGTTCTAACTGTATTATTGTGTGTCCAATAATTTTAAGTTTTTTTTTTTTTTTTAAATAAGTTTTTTTTTAAGGTCAAACTTTAGTGTTATTATGTATGACATATACACCCAAATGTTACTGAATTACAAAAATAAATAATTAACATTTGTCACAAAATAAGTTCTTTTTTAGCCAACGAATGAAAAGAAAAAGTGTAAACCTACAGACATAAATTTGAAAGAAAGATCTTAAACAATGAATACCCTTTGCAACTTACAAATTACATTATATACATACAAGAAATAAAGTTGCAAAAAAGAAACTTATTATACACACACAATTGAAAATTGGATCCCTCATGGTTGTAATTGAAACAAGAACAAAGCTTCACAATACAACCCCAACTTAAAAGTTCCTAACTTTTTTATAATCTTTCATGCTATGTTTGTGATTTGCAATTCCATGTCAAATTTCTCATCAATATTTAGACTGATTCCAATTGGCTTATCCATTTTGTGATCTTCAAGCTTCATCTCTTTGAACTTTCCCCATAGAACAGTATAAAGCCCAATGATGATGAAAATGGAGCCAATAACACTGCCAAAACCCAAAAAAGATTGAGAAAAAAGAAACCATCTTTAAATTAGCACTCAATCGAAAATATAGACACTCTTTCACTCGTAATCTTAAAAAACTAACACAAAACCCAACAAAGGATTTGTTTTTATAAAATAGAGATTTGGGATGACAGTAATACGTGATAAATTACGACTAGATTCAAAAGTTATAAGTTTATAAATTTCGATCTTATCGAAAGTACACATTTGATAACGATTAAGTTTCGAATTGAAATGCATAGAGATATACGTACGTTCCGACGTAGAGTTGTTCATGGAGGAGAGCCCAGCTGAGGATGGCCACAATGATAAGCAATAAAGGGGTGAAAATAGAGACAAAGAGAGGGCCTTTCCTTTGGATAATCCATGAAGTGATGCTAAATGTCAATGCAGAACACACAACTCCCTATAAAACATGTCATCAATGTTACAAAAAATATCAAAACTTCAACTCTTTCTATTCGATTACTCTTAATTCGAAGTCTCCAAATGCATAACGAGTGATTAAGTACGATACATACCGTGTAAAGAGATGAGACGAGTCGTATTGGTCTTTTCAAAGACCAAGCAGCGGCATCGTGCTCAAAAATCACAGCCACGAATCCACATTCAAGGAAGGCCATGAAGCACATCAATGTAGTACTTGTATAAGGTGCCTTAAACTTGACACTCAATTTTGCCTACAAAGAATTATATATACAAGTGTAGTTTTAATACTACGAAACTAGATGTCGTTTGGACTGAAAAATTCTAAACAAATTAGGCTAACCGATGATGATCGAGACTACTTACTTGGACCACAAACCATAATGCCCAAGAAAATGAGCTGCAAAACAACAAAATCGAGCCAAGGACGCGGTTTTCAAGATGGTTAGGTTTTGTTTTCATCATTCTCTCAACATATGGCCAGTGAATGTTGGATTCATCCAAGCCAATGGTGTGTCCATGGTAGAAAGACAGCAACATTGCTCCACATACACACACAACTGTCCCTGCTACCTTTGCAAAACCAGGCTTGGTCTTGATTCTCACACTCTCCTGTCTGCCAAAATTACTATATTACCCCACACGACTGATAAATCCAAAAACTTAAACTAATAGATTACAACCTTTGAAACTACCATAAAAACGGTTGTTGAACCAACATAACAAAATTAAAAAACCTAAGACTTTTTATGTTCTCATAACATGTTAAATCACTACTACACAAAATGACTAAACGTGACGACAAAACTCAAAAGCTTACATCGATAAATTCGGTAACATATTAAATACCAAATCCCCCTTCTTCTTTTTTTTATTGAATTTACCAAATTAAACACAAAAAGTAAAAATAAAAAATAAAAAATAAAAAAGCATTAAAGTTGACCTGAAAAAAACAGCAAGAATAAAAGTAGCAGCAGGAAGAACATTGGTCATGGCACATGAAACAGTTGGGTTTGTAAACTTCAACCCAACAAAGAAAAATATCTGATTCCCAGTTGCTCTGCCAAAAATAAAAATAAAAAAAAACAATCAATCCAATTCTCTCAAGTTCTTGCCATTTCCATTTCTCAAAAACTTGAAAACATAAACTCACCCTGACAAGGAACAGAGCAGAATTTGAAACAGAATAGAAAGTGTAATCTTTGGCCTTGTTTTCCTAAAACAAGAAACAGCCCATTTCAGAATGAGATAACATGAATGTTGAGAAGATGAAAAACAAAAACAAGAACCAAGAAAGAAGCTATATCTTTTGTTTTTCTTTATTGATAGTTAAAACAGAGTATTTTGGTTTTTACCTTTCAATGAAGAAAGCAAATGGAGCAATGGCTAGAGTGCCAAAAAGTTGTCTGTAAGTGATGAGAACCAAAGGGTTCATTCCAGATTTCATGGAGAGCTTTGAGATAATGTTTAAACCAGCATAGCAAACTTGCAAAAGAATCATGCCAAAAAGTGCTGTGATATTATTACCTTCCATTTCTTGTTTTTTGATATTAGAGAAAAACAGAGAAAGGGTTTTTTTTTTATTCAGAGAATGAATCCATGCATTTTGGGAAGAGAGATTGGAGAAAGAATGTATTTATATGAAGGGTTTGACAGAAGTTGGGTGTGGGGAAGAATTATTCAATGTTGAGTTTGAAAATCTTCAATTGGATAATGGATAAAAGTTTAAATCACTTTTATCCCTTTTAATTGTTAGTTATAATAGAGTTAATGAATTTGAAGTTGTTGGAAGTAAAAACTAGAATTTAAAAGTTATATTTCTGATTTGTTAAGAGTGATTTTGAGGTAGTATTGTCTAATCAAAATAAATCAACTAGCTAAGATATATATTATCAACAAAAAATCAGAAATTTAAATCATCATTCATATATGTTGTTTGACTAAAAAAATATAACCATGTATCAAATCATTATTTGTGAAGAGAGTAGCCGTATGTGATAAATCTCATTGAATAACTTTATAGAAGTTATGGTGAAGAAGTAATAGTGAGTGAGTTTTCTTATTATTTATTTATTATTATTATTTTTTAGTACAAAGTGGAAGAGGGGACATAAATCTTAAATAGATAACACTACTACTCTCAAATAAATGAGAGCAAAATACTCATTTCCAAGATCGAAATTGTAACGGTGGTGTTGAACTGGATTACCACTAAATAATAAAACCAACACGCCACCGATCCTTTGGGTATGAGTGAGAGATATAAATAAGGGATAAGTTAACCTTAAATTATAAGTTTGGTCTTTGAATTTTGATGTTTTTGTCAATTGGAGTTTCAGAATTTTTAATTTTGTGTCTAATAAATTCATAATTTTTTTTATAAGATAATCTATATAATAAAGATAAATTTAAATTTTGTATATCTAACAAAATTTAAGATTTGCGAATAAGAATTGTAGCTTATAGCTTAGTAGCATCAATGACCCTTCATGTTGAAAATTACAGAAAATAAAATAAACAAATAATAAAAAAAGTTAAGATTTTAATTTTGTGTTTGATAGATTTAGAATTAAAAAAATAAAAAATCCATAGACTTAATTGAGAAATATGAAAGTTAATGAACTAAATACACACAAAAATGATATTATATTTTAGCTAGTGGTTATAGTTAATAACTTTTCTAGATAAACGATTGAAAGATGAAATAGTTGAATACATAGAATTGTGACCTAGCTATTTTTACATTTTAATGATCATATTGAATAATTTTTCGAGATAGAAATTTTCAAGATTTTTTTAGGGGGGAAATGAAGAAATGAAGTGTTGGGCATTGCATGTAACAGAAAGTTGCTACTAGGCCAAAATAGTACTTCTTAAGGACACTTTTGAAGAAGAGAAATATTTACATCATGCTCAGACATTATATATAAAATAATGTCCACCTATGTGACTAAATATGGATCACAATCTATTTGATTTTAAATTTAAAAGATAAAAAAATAAAACAAACAAAAATAAATTGTGGCTCATATTGAGCCATAAAGGTGGACATTATTTTATACATCATGCCCGGGCATTATGTAAATATTTCTCTTTCAACAAATTTAAAAAGAACTTGAAGCAAAAAAACACCCCTAAAAAATCACAAACTCAATGGCAATATTTCATTTGCCAAACATTTCTTCTTCTTGTTTGCACATACAAGTTTTTTGGAATTTTGCATGGCTTAATAAGCCACGTGGCGCAATGTTATTGGATAGAGGGGGATAATTAATGGGGGGAAAATGAGTCATACCTATATAAGCCTGTTTTGCATTGGAAATAAAAATATATTAAGTGGGAAGAGAATAAAACTCTACCAATTGTCATCATATATGGCAATATAAATACAAATTTATGTATGAGAATTTGGCAAACAATGTAGATTGTTGAGAAAAATTGCTTTGATTTTGGGGAAGGATATGCATATGGATTTCTGTTTCAGATATAACTAAATTTGTTTAAAACTTAAGCTAAGAATGGGAAGTTGGCAATAATTCTTTTGATTTTAGGCAAGGATATGGACATTTTTAGGATATAACTAGGTTTGAAATCTTTTCCTTCAAATCATTTGATGGTACATGTTAAACTAATTCTATCAAGACATAAATTTATTTCTTGTCAATATAGTTTTTCAATCATTTAATAAATTTTAGCCCAACAAAACTAAAGCATGTGAATATGGCTCATGTTTATCCTAACTTTCTTTGCATATGAGTTATGAATCACTTTCTTTTTAGATCAATTGTAGGTAGAGCATAACTTAGTAATACATACTTTTTTATACAATGAAAAAAATAATATTATGCCACATAGGTATCGTGGCATTATTCAAATCATCATTGTTATTATTATTTTTTGTTGCATTTTTAATATACCTAAGAGATACATTATTATCTTCATATATATTGAGAAGTATCTACGTGGTACATACTGAAAAGTAGGTAAAATTTTCACTAAGTAAAAAATGTTACACTTTTATTACTAAGTGTGATTTTTAATGAATAATATATTTTTTTGTTAATACTAAATTGTCCTTCATTAACCAACAAGATTAAAACTTTAGCAGCATCTTATATAACTTAGTAATCATGAGATTATAGATTTAATTTTTCCTTTCATTAATCAACTTGAATTTCTATAGTCGTTGCTAATGAAAATCATTGCAAGTAATCAAGAGAAGAAACAAAAGTTAGTCATTGTGAAAGCAACTGTTAGAGAATCATTCCCCTTGTTGCTGTATATCCCTTGTGAAAGTGTGTGTTTTTTTTTTAGTTCAAATTGGCAAACAAACTCAACATTAAGTATTACCGCTCACAAATAATAAAAGAGTTAAATAATATTTTTAAAATCGTACTCATAATTGTAGAGTTAAATTGAATTGCAACTAATCAACCAAAACAATACGCTATTAATCCTTTCGATGAAAGTGCAATGGAATCAAGAAGACGATACCTTGGTTTGCATGGGCACTAAGGAAAAATGATTCATAATTCAAAACTGGTATATAATACGGAATAATTTTCAAAATGATTTAACATCGCTTTTTTTTCATAAGAATTTTATGCATCCTATGACTATATACTAATTAAAAAATATTATTAATTTATGATCTGTATGACAAAAAAAAATACAATTTATATATTTGATTTAAGAAAAAAGCTAAGACTTTTTAGATCATATAGATTTAGAAACATTTATATGATATTTAAATACGAGAATTTTAGAAGCAATAAGGTGATATTAAATACGAAATATATATTATGTGACAACTTCAAAATTATTAAATTATAGCCATTATAATTAAAAATAGGATGGTATTATATTATGCGACTAATCCTGACTAGTGCATAGTTTCAATAATGAGTTAAAAAAAGAAATAGATTACAATCCGTATGATTAAAAATGTGGGGTATATATTATTAGGAATCTTACCCTACATGGATTTAACTTCTTATGCCATATAAATAATCTCATCTTATTCTTATCCTAATAGCACATCTTCATAAAATACCTAAAACTTCCTATCAATTTTGCAAGCACCACCCACACACCCATACAACTCTTGTTCCAGAGTAATACCCATGTACTCATGGACCACACGATTACGTAAACTGCATTTCTGGCACACTCAAACTTTTCTCCAACTACATACTCATATGGTTTTATCTCGAGGAACAACTAACATTCCTCAAATGCATGTATAATACGCTACATGCTAGGGAGTGACCTTAAGTTACCTACATTGTTCCCAGCAACACAACCATATAGACTCATTCGAGAACACAACTGATTTTTTTTTTCTAGACGATCACGATATGATAACTCCCAAAATAACACCTTAGAGCTTCTTGATAACTCTCAAATAGAGAGTTGTTTAGCCCTAGTCTAAGGTGTTTTTAATCTTCAATCTTGCATTATATGACCTTAATTGGGTAGCTACAATCACCTTAAGATAGTGAATTATACTTAAAATACAATGCATGTAGGTGTTAAGAGGCTAGGATTAGAAAGTTAGGATAATAAAGAGTTTTTCTGCTAAAAAGTGAATGTTTGAAGCTTTTGTAACGCATTTTAGAATCCTTGTTCTCGCTAAGTGTTTTTTTTTTTTTTTTTTTTTAATCATTTCAGGATCTTAAAATGCTTGAAGCTTTGAATCAAGCCTAAATCAGAAGAGGAAAGCTTCAGAAAGAAAAGCCAGAACTGGAAAGTTGCAATGTCAAGAGCATCGCAAAAATTCTAGCTAGATATTGGATGTCTGCAGCATTCGATCCGCAGAAATAACAATTTTTTCTACAAAAAGCTGAATTTCTATATGGACGTCAGACGGAGAAGAGGCAACAGACGTGTTTGTCCCCTCGGACACGTGTCAAAATGGGTTGTTTTGATGTAGAAATATACGTCTTTCATCTTTTAATCTTGACCCTCGATCATATATGACCTAGACCTTTAAATGGGAGATGAAAAACATGAAACTCTAGCCTCCTTTGAGCCTCATTTTCATACTTTTGGCCAACTTTTTCTTTTCTCTTCTCTCAACTTCCAACAGCTTTCTTACCACTTTTCTTCTTGTTTTCTTTAGTTTATTCGTAGAGTTGGCTAGTTTTATTGTAATAGAATAGTGGGCTTTCACATAAAACTTGGAAGAGCACCATTGGAGACCATTTTGACACCCTTTGGAGACTTTCCTAAACTTTCTTCTTCTCTTTTATTTTTATTTAGAATTGTAGTACTTTTATTGTTGAAGAATTTGTTTATTTGGTAATGTGTAGTGTTTTCTTGCTTATCATTTCTTATTTTGTTGAAAGCATGAGCTAAATGCATTTAGGTGAAGATTAAGAGAAGGGTGTGTGTTGCATGTATCTTGGATAAGTGGGGGATGTTGAGCTAAGACGTGGTAGATATTTTAATTAAAAACATGTTTTGACTGATCATCCATTCATGTTTGCTTTTCACTTCATCTCGAGAGAGAGAGAAGAGGATTAGAGAACTACTACTCATGTTCATTAGTTTCATGTTAAGAGCTCTTGCATGTTAGGTAGACTAGAGGTAGTCATTTCGCTAGTGCACATTTCACTATTTTATAGCTTTGAACATAGTTGCGAGAGCTCATGTTCTTAGAGAATGAATGCATCTTGAGTATGAGCATTTGATCACGTGTTGTGTGGAGTTCGCTTCTCACCATAAACTTACCCTTGATGCCTGTTAACCGCACTCAAAAAATCCTTAACCTGAACTTATTCTCTAACTGAAGTAATTCCCCTATTTTTTCTGTGTTTCTGTTTTATTTCCTTTATAGCGAACGTCTGTAGACATTGTGACAATTTTTTACTAGGTGTTTTTGTGAAGTTTAGAGCATTACTGTTTATTTTTATAGTTTTTTCAGCATCTGTTTAGCTACTGTGATTTCACTATTTTTAGCCTCATTAGTAATTTAAGAAACCATCAAAACTTCCTTTAATTTTCTGTACTTGACTTCTCAACCAACGTTTATTTAGAGATAAACCAGTCCATGTGGAGAATGACTTGTAAATTTATCACTTAACTGCAAACAATTGCATATACTTGCGTATTAATCTGTTTAATGCTTGAAACATCGCCTGTTAAGTGCCTATATCGATCAGATTATTATTATTATTATTATTATTATTATTATTATTATTATTATTATTATTTACTTATTCAAGCAGTTGTGAACCGATCAAGTTTTTGGCGTCGTTGCTGGGGACTAATGTTTTAATCTGTTTAAGTGTTGTTTGAAAAGTGGTGATTAATTGTTAAGAGTGTTAACAACATTGTTTTGTGATTTTCAGATATATTCTTGTGTACGAGTGATTTTCCAAAGTTGGAATTTCAATTCGATTTTGAACCAGAGCGGACATTTCATAGAAATCTAAGGAAATGAGAGCAAGAATGGCACAACAGCCAGAAAATTATCTGGCGAATGCTTGGCACATTGCAGTTTAGAATCTAGGGGTAGAGTTAATGGTTGTGCAAAATTCGAATCTCAACAATGTTATTGTTGTTAATCCAAATGGTAATCCTATTCCGCCATGGACGAAAGGGATAGAGCAATTAGAGCTTATGTTGATCGAGCTATCCATGGGTTAAATTCTGGTATTGTGAGACCTGACATCAGAGCTAGATCTTTCGAGTTGAAGACTGTCATGTTTCAGATTCTATAGACAATTTGATAATTTCGTGGCCTGGCATTTGAAGACCCTTATCAGCACTTAAGCTCATTTTTAGGAGTTACTAGTGATGCATACAAGACACCAGATGTTACTGAGGACAACCTGCGCTCGCTTGCCTTTATTTCCATATTCATTGAGAGATGGGGCGAAAACTTGGTTAGATACGCTACCTCCTAGATCTGTTGAATCTTGAGATGCATTAGTAGAGAAATTTTTAATCGAGTACTTCTGTCCGACGAAGAATGCAGACATACAACATGAAATTACTGGATTTCGACAGTATGAAGACAAATCAGTAAGTGAAGCATGAGAGCGTTTTAAAGACTTATTGAGAAGGTGCCCAAAAAACAGTTTATCATATTCTATGCAAATGGAACAATTTTTAATGGATTGGATCAAGCATAAAAGATAATGCTGGATATAACAGCCAAAGGGTCGCTTATGAGAATAACATATAACGAAGCTTATAACATTCTGAAAACATTCACGATAAATAATAGCCAATGGTCAAATCCGAGAAGAAATCCTGCAAAGAAAGGATACAAAACTGAAGTTAATGGATATGAACCGAACCAAATACCCACTCGATTCAAATAAAACTTTCGGTTCGGTTTGCAGATCAAACTGATTCACCCTAAATGATGGGTTCAACCACAACCCAAATTGGTTTGATTTTCAACCATCTTGTAAAGCGAATGAACACATTAAATTTTTTGTTTAACAAATAAACCGCTAGCTAAACATGTATGATTATCAATAAATGTAACAAACAACATTTCCATAATTAATTAAAATTCTAGACGGACCTCAAACATCGCTATTAATTAACAAACATCGCTCTTTTTTTTTTTTTTTAGTACAAGTTGGGGGAAGGGGGAATTGACCGTGGAATGAAAATGAATTAACACCAAATCAGATAATCAATCGTGTCACTGACCCATTCGATGACTTAGTTTATGATTTAATCAAAAGTAAACTATTCATTAAAGTATAAATTACTTAAGGTGCAACATATATTTAGAGGGGTAAAAAAAAATTTAACAAGCTGATTTGCAGGTAATTTTTTTTATTTGAGTTCATCAATAACAAAAATCGGAGGATTCAAACTCATAATCTATTTTATATATAAAAAAAGGACCAGTTTGGGTGCAGCCGTGGCTGCACCTCTGAGGTGATGTCAGGAAAAAGGAAATATTAAAAAAAAAAAAAGGAACAGAAATAAATTCACACGTCTTTTATATATTAACTTTAATTTAAATTAATAACACTAATTTATTTAGGTCGAAATCAATCATAGATGGACAAAAATAAATTTATAAACCAAAGATCAAAACCTGAGCCAACTTCTTCAATAAGAGTATTAGCTCTAACAAATATATAATCAAAAGATTATAAGTGTTGTTAAACTATAAAAAAAACAAATATAAAAAGAAAAAAAGAAAAAAAAAAGGAAAAAAAAAAAACATGAGCATTTCTTTATTAAGAGCAAATATGGCATGACAAACAAATGATATTTTATTAAGAGCAATTATGGCTGTATTAACGTGGGCCATTTTAAATGAAAGCTTAGAAATTAAATATGATAATACGCATGAAAATACAATAAATCCACTAGCTAATTCTTTAGATTAAAAACAATAAAGAGCAATTAAAAATATAGAATTTAACTTAAGAGAAATTATATAAGGAAATATATGAAAAGAGGTGTGAGAGTTATTGAATAGCATGAGCTAAACATTACTAAAACAACCCTATAAATATCAACAACAAAAAAATAAAAGACAATCCTACAAATCCCACGATATCATTCCTTCACTTGTCAAAATCCCAATGGCTTCTTCAAGATGTTTTTCTTTGTCTTCACAATTGTTGTTTGCCTTGTTCATCGTTTTCTTCCTCGTTCAATCAATAATGGGCGACGACGATACCGAGTGGAAGATCAACCGAGTGTGTCGTCAAATGGAAGAATTTGGCTTTTGCAGCCAAACCTTCCATGAGAACTTACAAGGTCCAGCCGACTATGTAAGGTTGACGCAAATAGCCAACACCCAAGCCAGTAACAATGCAACCAATACATTGGGGTATATATATAGTTAACACCACTAAAACCTTAAAGTTTAAGTTAATAGGTTATGATAAATTAATTTAATCTCTTCTCTATTCATATTCTGAACAGGTATATTCAACATCTTATAGCATCCACAACCGATACAGCATTGAAGAATGACTTAGCGATATGTGAAAATGCATACACCATAGTGAGTCAAGCATTTCATGATGGTATTAACTTCTTCTCCCAAGGAAATTATAAAAGCATGTTGAATGCCGAGAGGATTGCACCCCGAGCACAAGCGAGTTGTCAAACGATTTTCAACACGCCGCCTACAAGAGAAAACCCATTGGTAGAGAGGAATAGGGAGATGAGGATTCTCATTGCCATGGCTATAGTAACTGGTTTTGCTATTGAATCTTAATAAAACCAACTCTAGCTCTTAACTATTTATTCTTTTCTTAAAATAATTATCGTAATGCCTAGCTAGCTCTAATTTCTTTAGCTCATGGTTGGAAGGTTTTGATAATGTAAGCCACATGTGATCATAATTTTGATTATGTCTTGACTAATTAATTAAGATCCTAAGCTGATCAATTACAATGAAGAAAAAAACTCTTCACGTTGGATCTTTACTTCTCTCATTTAAATAGAATAACTAAAAATGCACATGACAACGAATAAAAGGATTTTTTTTATGAGCAAATTAGTGTTTTTTTTTTTTTTTTTGGAAATAAATAATTATTATAAAGTTATTTATTTATTTAAATTTTTCAAAACCAAAAACATATTTTAACTTATGACTAAGGACACGAAAAAGATTGGTGGCATGTTGACTTGGTTGATTGGTTGCAATCCAATTCAACACCATGGTCACATGTTACTCTCATCCTTAAGTGTGTATAGGCTATTGAGGTATGTGATCCCATCGAAATTAAAAATGGGAAGATCGATCCTAAAACAGACTTAATCTTGCCCTGACAAGACCTAACTGACCACCGTAAAGACTCTCTTTATCCATCGGTTCCAAAAACCGACAAAATGTATTTCTTTCAAACCCTAAATAAAATCAAACAAAAAAATACAAAGTAAAATAGTTTTCCAACCAACTTTAAACTGAAAAGTTTCAAGACAAAAAGCATAACATTAAAAAAAAAAAAAATTAAAAAAAAACAAACAAAATAGTAAAACCGTGTGAGAGACAAAACTGAAGTTAAAGGATATAAACCGAACCAAACACCCACTCGATTCAAATAAAACTTTAGGTTTGGTTTGAAGATCGAACTTATTCACCCTAAATGATGGGTCAACCACAACCCAAATTGGTTTGATCTTCAACTATATATTAATGTAAGACGATCATAACATTGTCTAACTTCATTCTTTACAATATCAAACCCCAAACATCTATTCACACCAACTAATGTACTTATATGGTACCTAGCATGCAACAAAAAACCAACAAATATTTGGTTCACACATAACATCTTGACAACGATTATAAGATTATAAGATGGTATCTTGACAACGATTATAAGATGCGGCCCAATATAACCTTGAGGGGATTACCCTCAGTAAAAGAAACCCTGCACCACGATGATGGGAAAATTCACGTAAATCTGCACGCTAACTCTAGAGAAATAACCTTGTAGTGTCACGTATGTATAACAAAGGCATAAACACACTTCCAAACTACCACACTTCATGAGAGACCCTAGACTTGTAACCTAGGCTCGTACCAAGGTTTGAATCTTTGAATTAAAGCTACAACACTTCTCTTGCCTGCTCTCCAGGCTTATCTCATCTCAATCACTCCTATTCTAAGCTAAAACGTTGTTCCTTGTTCTTTGTCATGTTGTACCCACAATCTAACTTTCATTTATAGGCCATTAGAGATTGAGATGAACTCGACATAAAATAATGGTCCAAACTGAAGACATCTCTTAATCTTCAAACTCACTTTTTTTCAACTGCAAAGCCATAACAAGTCTTTATAGCTAAGCTTAGTCAAGATCCAATCCCTAATAATTCATATGTCTCAGAAGAATACAAACATAACTAACTAACATGTTCTGCTCTAACCATCTATTACTAAATCTAAACTTCCTACATGAATTCCCATAAAGCATGTCCATAACATTCCAAACTTGCAAACCATCATACTAACGAGAATGAGCAACAAAACATTGTCGATCTAAGTATCACAATACTTATACAAAATCAATTTAATAACTCATAAATCCTTAAACATAGCTCATCTTCGGCTCGTGGTATGCAACTAAGACATCATCACGCTTTTTACGAATCAAGATGGTCTTACAATCCTTATTATATCTATGAGCAGATAATAACATCAATAAACGAAGAACATTAGCTACTTACTCGGTTCAACGTTTGAGAAGATGCAATCTAAACATTTCATAGGCTAAACTTGTTATCTTGAAATTATCTTCTTGAAAGAACAACACCAAATAAGACTTTTAGATTCCCATGGTTTTTTTTTAAGGTTGTGGCAACATAATGATTGGTTGAAAATAAGGCAAAAGAGCCAAGATAACACTTACCTCACAAATTCATACAAGATCAATTTAATCCTAAATACTCACTGGAACCTACCTAAGTAATGCTCTCCAATGAGTTCTGCAAAATATGCAAGGAGAAATCAGCTAGAACAACCAAGAAAATGTTCTTTTTAAAGAGAGATTGTATGAAAACTTTGTTTGAAAAATATTATTTGGATAAAGGGTTATAGTAAGGGATTGAAATGTGAGGTTGATGCAAGTTCTTTATATTCTAAAACAACATGGGTAAATAATTTCTTCTCTTCATCCATGCGACCCCATAAAAATTGCACAAACTATTCATAATCTGTAAATTTGATCGGGTGACACTCTTAAAGTTTGATAAAATCCCTAAATTAAATTTAATGAAAAAAAATATCTTACTTTTTTTCTTTGTTTCTTTTTCAACCTTCAATCTTTCTCTCTAAATCAACCCAAAATTTTGAATTGGACTACGTAGGCTCTCCTTCGTTCTTAAAAATTTTGATTTAGTTTCACCATGGAAACAACTCGATTCTCGAAAGTATCTCCAAGTCATCAAAACAGGATGAAGATGAAGATTTCTCTTAATAAGTTTGTTTCTCAATTCACTCGATATTCAGAGCTTCAGAAAGTACCAAATTGTGTGTAGTGTTGTCTTCATGTTTTTTTTTTTTTTTTCCTTAAACGCTTCCTAATTTGAATTAATAAAAATCCAAATTCATAAAGTAGAAAAACAACAAAATGCGACCGACCCACCGACACTTTAGTGTTTCTTTTTGTTTGATGGAAAATGGTTAAAACATTTTTTTTTTTTTTTTCATTATTTTTTTTTTTTTAAAAAAAGAAAAATTAAAGTATATTTAGGCTTTATACATTTGAATTTGTTATATTATACATTTTTATATTTTGTTTAATTTTACCGTACTTTTTAATAAAACCTAAAAAAAAAGCCGTGCTTTTCATAAATTTTAAATTAATTTTTAAAGAAAAAATTATGATTAATTTAATAGAAAGTGATTTAAAATTGATAATAATATTGATATTAAAAGGAATATTATACTAAATAAGTTTTTTTCAAAGAACAATTAGAGATTAGGTAAATTTTAAGAGTATATATATATATTTATATAATTATTAATACTTTTTAATATTGTATTTACTTATTAATATTAGTATTAAAAGAAAGTAGATATATATAATCATATTTGTTAATATTAATAATTACATTGATTATTATTTTTTTAAAATGACATCCTTTATAATTATTTTCTAGTTATCCATATTAAAAAGAATACTATACAAATATATTTCTAAAATTTAATAAAATAAAGTTTATAGAAAATATTTTTTTATAAAAATTAAATAAAGTTTTTTTTTTTTTTAAATTACATCAATTAAAGAATCAATTAGAAATCATGACAACTACTCTTCTTATCAACTTAAATAAAATGAACTTATTACATATATA
>JBBMKA010000020.1:9943464-9958247 GCA_037833695.1 Sechiopsis laciniata | reverse complement strand
ATATATATTTTTTTTTTTTTTGTCAATAAGAGTAGTAGATCAAAGGTATGAATGTATACTTAACGACTAAGAGATCATGAATTCGAATTCTTCCATCCCCAAATAATTGTAATCACAAAAAAATTAAATTCGAATTCTTCCATCCACAAATTATTATAATCTCAAAAAAATTAAAGCCGGTTGGTTCTGGGCCTATCTTCTTGGGCCAAAGCAATGAGTAACAATCTTCTGTAGCCAGAACCATGGTTCGAAAAATGCAATCGTCTTCGAGTTCCCTACCATGGCCGGCTAAACCCAGGAGGAGAGAGAGAGAGAGTTCCGATTCCACGGTCACGGCCACAAACACAGCAAAGTTTCAATGTCACTTTCAGCTTTCTCGGCTTCTCCAGGAACCATTCCTCTTTGCTCCAATGGCCGCAGAATAATCCCCCACTGCAGCTGCCATGTGAGTGTTTTTATAATCCTTTACTCTCACTCTTCTGAATCTTCGATTCATCAGTTTCTTACTCGGAGTTGTGTTTCTTAGTTAATAGATCTCGATGAACAGACTAGAGTATTAGAATTACGAAATTTGATGATTAAACTAAGTAATTTGTTGAAACAGTTGAAGGCGATCTTCTTTACAATGTTTTGATTCAAGTAGAGAAATAAGTTATAGCGGTTAGAAGATAGGTTTATTCGCCATTACAAGATATAGTGTAAGCTTCTATCAGTTTGTTGATCATATAGTGGAGTGGGGGCAGGATAAAATTGGGGGTTTCTCTTTATGATATGATTTTTTAATGTTTTGAACAATCTTCTTTTTTCTAAACTTAGAAATGGGTGACTTTTTGTTTATTGGTGGATTTAGATTGTGCCAAATAGCTTACGATCAGGAAGAGGCTCCAATTTCTGCCGAATTTTTCGTGGTTTGAAGCTTTGGATAAGTGAGAGTTTAAGTGTTCTGCAACATAATGGGAAATCAGTACCATCACAGAAATTTAAGACTATAAAAAATCATAAAGCTGACGAGTTTGAAAACCCTTCTGAGGAAACTTTGTTACATGCACAGCAAGTTCCAGAATCTAACTTTTCCAGTGGTTAGTCAAGTACAGATGCCTTCCATTCTGTCATCATTCTTTTCTATTTTTTGCTCTAATATTAGTTATAGTTTTTGTAAACCAAGCATCTTGATTCAACAGATTCCAAATCAGAAGGAACTAAAGCAGCTACACATTCTGAAGCATCTGAGAATTTGCACTCTGATGCTTCATTGGATGTTGAAAATTCCTCCAGATCTTCTAGATCTTTGCCACGGTCACTTATTTCAAACTTCAACGTTGGAGATGAGAAAGGACCATCACTTTGTATAGCTGTTATTGGAGCTACTGGTGAGCTAGCAACAAGAAAAATCTTCCCAGCTCTGTTTGCTCTGTATTATAGTGGCTTTCTTCCTGAGGTATGGTGATATTCATATGTATGTTATAAATATAGATTTCCTAGTTTTGTATATCTTGTGTACTGTACTCTATGACGTTCTTTACTTATATTTTATTGTCTTCCAAATGCACATTCACTCCATTTATTTTTTGCTCTGTTGTGCTACCCTTTGGAACATCACTTTTTACTTGTTAGTCTAATTAGCATGCTGTGTCCCACGTTTTAATGTTGAAATTTGGTATGCCTATTGATTATTTGCACTGGGCATTAACATATTCCAGGCTATTGAAGAGATTTATTGCACTTGTTAGTCTTTTTGGTCTACTTGTATGTGCTAATGAGCATCTTCACCAGGGTTTAGGGTTTGGCTTTGAACATTTCTTTGATTTGTTCCTTTCCAAATCCCTTGTTCCCTTCTTCAGTTAGCTGTCGTCGCTTTCTCCATATTAAATTTTCCTATGTTTCTTTGATTTAATGCTTTTCTTTTTTCTAGTTTATCTTCCTTCTCTGTTTGGAGGCTTTTATGAATGAAAGTTTTGTTTCCTTTCAATATATATATGCACACACATATCTGTGTGTGTAAGAACACAAAGTTGATTTACAGAGGTTCCGATTCCTGCAGAATGTTGGCATTTTTGGTTATTCAAGAAAGAATATAACAGATGAAGAACTGCGGTCTATCATATCTACCACTTTAACTTGCCGCATTGATCACCAGTATGCTTCTGAAATTACCTCCTGGATAATCTCATTATATTTTCTACTGTCAAGTATTAAATATGTAAAAACTTAATTCTATGATGTCATTCAAAGTGAAATTCAAAACCCAATCTAATCTATATGTCTAATTAATGATGTAAAATTCATCTCGAGTAGGACTTTGTAAATGTCTTGAGTTCTTACTGTTGTTTTATGAATGTTGTTAACTTGGAGTCATACTATTACTACCCACCAAAAATAGAGGGAAAAAAAATATGAAGCTTAAGCATACAGTGGATAAAGCTTTATTTCTACATTAAAACAGACTTACATACTTCAAAAATCAATGTTTGTGCTGAATCAGGTGATGGCCAACTGCATAGACTGAAACTTTTTTGTAGTTGACAATTATTGACATAAAAGATGCACTGAATTTTATCGATATTTCTGCCACTTTGTGAATGTAAAGCAAATGCATTGTGTTTTTGCAACTATTAACATAATTTTGATGACATGAATATTTTTTTCTGTGTAGAAAAAATTGCAGCGATAAAATGGATATTTTTCTGAGTAGAACATTCCATGTAAATGGAGGTTATGACAACATTAAGGGCATGTCAAAGCTCAATTTCCTGATGGAGCAGATTGAGGTGGTTATATGGGGCCACTGACGATTGAGAAGAAACTTTTTTTTTTCTTCTTTTTATTGCACTTTCCTATGTTCAATTTTTCAATATGCAACTGAGATCTTTTATTAATGATTACAAAATAATTGACATACTGCAGGGGTATTCCAAAGCTAACAGGATATTTTACCTTTCTGTGCCCCAAGATGCCCTTCTAGATGTTGCTAGCTCTCTCTCTAGTAAAGCTCAGACGAAAAATGGTTGGAATCGTGTTATCATTGAGAAACCTTTTGGTTTTGACATGACGTCTTCTCATTTTTTGACAAAATCTCTTCTCTCTCAATTTGAGGAAAAGCAAATTTATAGGTCTGTACGTAATAGCCAGAGCTTGCACTATCTGAGTGCAAAGTTAAACCTTTTTTGTCCATATTTCTTACCTTATTCTAGATTTCAGTTAATAACTTGATTTTAAACCGTCATATTTCAGGATTGATCATCTTCTAGGGAAGAATCTTATTGAGAACCTTACAGTTTTAAGGTTTTCTAATTTAGTTTTTCAGCCACTATGGAGTCGTACATTCATAAGCAGTGTACAGGTACGCATTTGCATTTCTATAAAGAAAAATCTAGTTCTTCCACACTTAATACTCACTAAACAAATTTAAAACTATTACAGATCATTTTGTCAGAAGAACTTGGAGTTCAAACAAAAAGGTTACTTGGCACTTCACTGGCTTTACTTTTACCGTTGTCTTGAATTATTCTACATAATCATCTACAAGTATTCAGTTCCTACCATGCAGATTTTTGGACGGTGGTGGGATCATTGGAGACATAGTACACAGTCATATACTACAAACAATAGCATTACTCGCCATGGAACCGCCCATTAGTCTTGATGGTGAAGCCATTCGAAATGAGAAGGTAAATATAGACTTTCAAGTAAGTTCTATTGCATGATGCAATGTAATTGAAAACGTTCTCTCCAGGTCAAGCTGTTGAGATCCATTCGTCAATTAGAGGCCAGTGATGTTGTTCTTGGACAATACAAATCTAGTACAAAGGACAAAGTTGAGCTTTTTCTCGACAATCTGACCCCAACATATTTCGCTGGTGCATTGTACATTGACAATGCACGTTGGGATGGCGTCCCTTTTTTGATCAAATCTGGCTTGGGACTAATCAAACACTGGTAAATTCTTCTTTGGCAAGACTGCATATGAGAAAGATGTAGATCTAGGACAGCCAATTACTTGCCATTCCATATAATCTGCTGCATTATATGAGAATGTAATTGATTAGTAGTACTCATGCATCCATGAGAACTTATTGATAAGAGGGGAATGATAAATAGGAGAGGAAGACCACTGGAGGAGCATAATTAAGAACCAAGAAGTTTAAAGGAAGAACTTAGTTGAAATATTAGCCTCAGTTTCAAGTAAATAATTAGGTACTAGCTATGTTGGCACAAACCATTATAGGAAATATATGTATCCTTGATGGAGAATTGCTCTAAAATGCAGTGTAGAGATTCGTATACAGTTTCGCCAGGTTCCAGGGAATATTTATCGCGAGCACATTGGATATAATACTGAATCTGCAACTAATGAGATTATTTTGCGCGATGTACCTGAAGAGGCCATTCTTGTCAGAGTTAATAGCAAGGTTCCTGGATTGGGATTGCGATTGGATTCTCCAGAGCTCAATTTGCTTTACAAAGACAAGTGCGTCCATGCTTCATGAATTTGAAATATTGTCCTTCGCAATTGCTAGTTGCAGCATAGTTTTGATGTTGATATTGTTTTATTCTCTCTTATCCAGTTTACTTTTCCTCCCATACTGTAGGTACAACGTGGATGTGCCTGATTCGTACGAGCACCTTCTCCTTGATGTCATTGACGGGGATAGCCATCTGTTCATGCGAAGTGATGAACTCGCAATTGCATGGAACATCCTTACTCCAATCCTGAATGAAATCAATAAGAACAACATAAAGCCAGAACTTTATGAATTCGGCGGCAGAGGTCCTATTGGAGCTTATTATCTTTGGGCAAAACACGGAGTCCGATGGGTTGAGGAGTAAGCAACAGAACATCTCCTTCTGTAGCAAGCTCTCTCACCAAGAAAAAAGGCACAAAATATCTGCCAAATTGTTGAATCATTAGATTCACCATCCAACTACCTCAATTAATTGATGCAGAGTCAAAGGCATAAAATTTCAACCCGGTAGAACCACATGATGATGCAACTTTCTGGTTTTGATTCTCAACATAGAATTCATCTGCCATTGGTATAAATCATGTAATGGTAGAACTTGAGAGTATATACAGTACCATATAAAACAGAGTCATTGCACCTAAGTTGTTCTGAAAGAGAAGAAACTGTTTCCCTCTGTATATTTATGTTTGTATTTTTCAATACAGAATGATTGGGACTGAGAATGATCTTAACCCAGTTAGATGATGTCAAACTGTAGCAGAAATCAAGAATAAGAACAGTCGGATTTAATACACTACGAATTATCTTGACAATCAAATATAGACAGGTCGATGAAATTATCCCATGACTTTGGTTGTAAATAGGAGCATTAGGTCCTAAGGTTAAGGGCGAAGGGAAGAATTTTGTGGGCAAAGTGCCTTGTTGAGGGTTTCTTGTAACTTTCATTTTTGTTTGTTATTTCCTTTCATCTTACCTCATGTTATTGAAATGTTTTCTGCTTATTACCTCTATTCATTATTTGGTTGTGTTCTTAGGTATTTTCTGAGTATTTTTTTTACAGAAATCGGTATTGGATATCTTACACGTGCAAGCTGACTCGGATACTTACGGATGTTAAACAAAAATTGGGACAGAAGTGAAGATAAAAAAGAATCCGGACCCAGGTAATTGATTGTTTGTGGCAGTGTTTTTGGTTTTATCTAATTTTTTTGAAGCATATGCTTTAATAGTAGGCAGCCATTCAGAGTGTGTAGGATCCACGAAGACTTGAGATCCAGTCAACAAATAAAAAAAAAAGGCCGCCAGGAAATTTGTGGAAATTAAGGGAATGGATTGCCCATGATCCAGACAGATATTAAAATTGGGGTAACATCGAGATTTCTTTTAGATTTAAAGGTTTTTTTTTGTTCCAATAACTTTTTTTTTAGTTACATGGGTTTGGAGGGATTTGAAAAAGATAAAAACATTGTTTGAACAAACATGAAAGTTTGGGAGTCGAAATAGACATTTGATAGTTCAACAAACGTACGAGGGTTTAAATGTTTTGAATAATTGCATTAATTTATTGAAGTGAACACGTAATAAATTTATACTGATTAAGCTTAAATAAGTATGGGATGAATGTAAATTTGAGTCTATTGACATAAGATTTGTGATTTCAAGTGATAATTAATTTAGGATGGGTTTGTGCCACCAAGAATAAGGAGGAGAATGAAAATAGAAATAGTTCTTCATGTTTGGACCACCGAAAATCATTCCCTTCATAATTGTGCTTTCCAAAAATTACATTTTTCATTCTCTTCTTACCTACTTTTCATTCCCTCCACAATAACTTTTATACATCATATTATTATTTTTCACTTTCATCATACTCATTATTTTGTTTCTTCATAATCATTTCTTTCACGCCAAACACTAATAATCATTCTCTTCATCTCAAACACAAATAATCACTCTCTCTATAATTATTCAATTTTTTATTATTTTTTTAATTCTTATGCCTCCATAATCATAACTATTCTCTTTCCCCAAACACACATTTAGAAGAGATAGTACTCAAATCAAACAAACATAAAAAGTTGACTTATTGGATAGAACGAATGTATATAGAATACCTATTATGAGGTGATTCTTTCGTCTAAACCATAACAAACAGAGCAAAATTAATTACTAAAATATATGATGACTGAGAGGATTGTCAATCCAAACATCAATAGAGTATAGTATCAGCCAGTGCAAAATTCAAAACAAAAAACATGTGTCTGATAATCATTTTGTTTTTCGTTTTTAAAATTTAAGCCTACAATAACTAGATTACCATAGATTTTTTCTTATTTGGATATTTATATCTTACCTATATTTTAATAAACAAAATCAAAATTTAAAAATAAAAAAAAGTAACTTCCAAAAGTTTGTTTTTGTTTTTTAAATTTGGTTGTCATTTATATATTTTCTTAAGAAAAGTTATATACATCCTCGGAAAAAGATGGAGCACTTGTAGGAAATATGAGTTAAAGTAAGCTTAAATTTTAAAAATAAAAAATAAAAAATCAAATAGTTATCAAACGAGGTCGTCAAATGATACTATGATTGTAGCCCTCACGAACACCAAAATCTTAGTTCCTAGAGTACTGACTTAGCAAACCCAGAAATTGGATCCTCAAAATTCAGAAAAAAGATAGTGAAAACCAGATGGAGAGAATTCAGGGTTACCGAAAACCATCATGAAGTGCTCAAGTGATCAAAGAGGGTCTTGAGGTGTTTAAGATGATGGATTCAATCAATGGTGACCACCTACCTAAGAATTAATTCTTACGAGTTTTCTTGACATCCAAATGTTGTAGGGTCAGACGTGACATTAGTTGAGGTGTGTGCAAGCTAGCCCGAATAGTCACGGATTAAAAAAAAAAAAAAGTTTGGAGAAGAAGAGGGTTTGAGAATTTTCAAGAAAATGAGATTTATAAAAACGGATTAGCATTACCTTCTAACAAAGCATGTGAATTGGTTTAGAAGGCAAATATGTAAAATGGAACAAACATAAATGTTTGGGGGCCAAAATAAACATCTCAAAGTTCAAGAAACGTATCAGAATTTAAATGGTTAAAAAAAATATTTATTCTAATCTTTATCTTGGTATGTTTTTATCAAATGATAATGTAGTTCCGAATAATTGCATTAATTCGTAATAAACTTATATAGATTAATCTTAAAGAAGTGTTGGGTGAGTATAAATTTGAGTCTGCCTCAATTAATATAGACATAAGATTTGTAATTTTAAGCGATAATGAAGGAATTTTCGGGAATTGAGGTTTTTTTTTTAAAATTTTTTATTTTATTTTTTAACGTACTTCATTGAAGAAATAAATTTTAAATTATTGAGCAGATCATTCGGAAAAGACGATACTCAAATCAAATTCAAAATTTTCTTTTGAATATTAATTTTTGTTAATTAAAAAATAGATATTTATTGTTCAATTGAAGATGGTAGTAGGTCTCCTTTTCTGAACCATAGATTTTAAGGATAAAAATTATTTGTGGGTCCACACCACACCAATGAATTAAGTCTTTTTCCTTATAGTACAATTCATCAAAGTTTGACATAATTTTGGTTTCTTTGAATTATTATTTAACATAATTTTTTTTTTTTTTTTTGAAAGCATTATTTAACATTATTTTGTTTTTATATTAAAATCAAAAAATTATTATCTTTCCTATAGAGCTTTCTCCAATAATGAAATAAGTAATTATTCAAGAAGTGATAATAATAAAAATAGGTAAAAGAGGGATAAGATATAGTAGAAATAAATCGCTGTTATTCCTAAACTTAGTAGGTCGTAACCCATTTTCATAACTTTTAAAGTTTGAGCAATTGTATTGGATGAGTTATTCACACAAAATAATTATAAAAGTAAATACATTTTAAAATATTCATATTCATAACCATTAATACATTTTAAAATGATTATAATCATAATCATTAATACATTTTAATATTATATTATAAATATTTATTAATATGATATTATATATTATTAATACAATATTATAAAAAAGTATATGGTAATACTTATTAACACCAATAACTATAGTACTAAATGGGTTGGTGGTGTTTCTCAAAAAAAAAAAAAAAGTTTGTTGTGCATTAGTTATCTTGATTGGTAGTAATTTTTTAAATATGTATTAATTAAGACATTATAACCTTAATAAATATGAAATGGATGGAAGATTTGTTCCAATATATTGTTTAGAAATAAAACTTAAATATGTGGTGCAATCAATTTCTACTAAACTCACCTACAAAATAAATATTCTCTCAAAACTCATTAATTTTAACAAAGATAATCTGACACCAAATTAAGTTTGATGTTGCAATAAAATTTTCAAAACTAACAACTTCAACATCAAATTTAGTGTGAAGATTTTCATGAGCGCCTAAAATTATATATTCAAATTCCTCCATTTATTGAAAAGAAGATTTTAATGAATGATTTTTAAATTAAAAAAATAAATTAAATTACAACAATGATTTAAATTTAAGGTCAGTATTACAATATTTATAAAATTTTTTAATACACTTACTATCAAAGTAAAAAATTGATACATCTTTTCAATTTTAGGTAAAATTTGATATTTCTCCAATAAAGTCTACCAATGGGTTTGCTTCCACATATTTGTATGATTTTATAGTATTATTCATGGGTTAAGTTATAAATTTAATCTGTGATCTGAAGTTTTGTATTTTATAGATCCATGTTTTTCTTTTGTTAAATGTGGATATAACAAGTTCACATTAATCATAGAGTGATCTCTATGGAGGTGAGGAGTAATATGGAGAACTAAGAATTAAATTCATAGGGATTTTTATAATATAAAATCAAGTATAATCAAATTGCAATAGTCAAAGTATTGCAATAGTCAAAGTATAATCATTCCGATAGTGACCGATATATAAAAAAAAAAAAAAAAAATCTGTCCAATTATGAACTCCCAAATTGCACAACATAGCTCCAAATAGCTCACGATTTTTCAATAGGATAAAAATGTGTTCGTATGGTTTTCTCTAATTAAAATCAAGATTAATTTATGGATTAGGTTGGTGATGCGTTACTTATCTTGTTTAATGGTAATCGATTTTAAATCTACAGTCATGAGTTCGATCCAGCTCTTATATTATTTAAGAGCAATATCTAAAATTAAAGTCTATATAAAACATTCAAAGTGTTAGAAATCAGTATTTAATTCTCATATTATTTCAAGTAGTACCTAAACTTATCTTAGGATTGGTGACACCTAACTTATCTTTTTTTTGTACCTAAAATTTGTACTTTTAATTTATTTTAGTTTTTTAAAAAAGTTATTTTTTCTTTTGTCTAGTAAATAAATTTCAACATTTATCTGAAAAAAAAGAGAAGCCTGTCTAAAACATTTCAGAGTGAACCATTTCTCTCTCTTGTAATTCATCTCCCACCATTGGAGCCATGGAAGGAGATAGAAAAAGAAGAAAACTTCAAAACATTGAGAAAGAACAACAACAACAAGAAGAAGAAGATGAAGAGGACAATATGAAGCTGTTTTTTTCTCTGATTCAAAACACCAAAGCCATGAGAGACAGAAACAAGTCAAAAGAGGACAAATCAAAAGGGGTTTGGAATCCAAAGTTCAAACCAGAAGATTTCATGGAAGATCTTCAATTACAAGATGCTTCATCTTCAAACACAAAACAGAGCATTCAAAAGGAAGAACAACAAGAACCAGAACCAGATAAAGAAAAAAAGGGTCTTGATCTTAATCTCAATCTCTCTCTTTGATTTTATTTTTTATGTTTTTATTTTTATTTTTTTTTATTTGTGTGTAATTGACAGTGTTTGATGATGGGTGTCTTTTGGGTTTTCTTGTTTCTAATTTAAAAGCTCTCATCTTATCCACTTTGTTTATATTTTTGAGACAGCTCTGTTTCTATTGAGCATTTGAAGAAGTTTTCTTTGGTCATTTTGAGTGGTAAATTTTGAGAAAAGTGGAGAACCCCATCATTGATTTTAATAATGAAATATTGTTTTAGTTTGATCCCATCACATTGTTGTTGCATGTAAAATAGTTCATTACAAGTGTAAATTTAAATTAAATTGGCTACAAAATGACCTGTTCTACACAAGATGATGACTTTCTTTCTTGTATTTGCATGTTGACAGGTGTATTAAGATGAACACTTTCACAATCACAAAACTATCCTTTTTTTATGTAGTCATTTTCTTAATCCCTACACTTCTTTTTTAAAATGCATTCCATTTCATTTGTTAATAACAAACCTTTTTTTTTTTTGGTAGAGTTAGTGTTGTTGATCTCTTAACTAAGCTCAATCATATAGTTGGATTGCTCTTACATGTCTGGCTCCTTTTTCTTATTGGGAGAATCTTTTCCTATATATTGCTGCTTTTATGGTGATTGAGGAGCGTAATACTTTTTCTTTTTTTTTTTTTTTAGAATATTGAGGAGTATAATACTCACGTTTGGTTTGGTTTGGTTTTCGATTTAAAAAAAAAAAAACAGCAAACTTTCTAAAAATAATAAAACAAACATGTATGATGATTATAAAAGTATAATCAATCAATTTTCCTTATTTAGGGGATTTTTTGCTTCTCTCTTCTTCCCCTTAACCTACATTTCCAATTCAAAGATTGATTGGTTGAACCAATAGTCTTGTCACCCTCTAAAGGGCGATTCCCCACTCTCATCTGGATTCGGTATTGGGGAGGAGAATTGAAGCCGAATGAACTTGTAAAGGGGATTGAAATTTATCCGGTAAACTACTAGATAAACAATAGATGAAACGCAATATTGAACGCAATCTTCTCTCTTTCTATTCTTCTAATGTAATACTCTCGGTCACCTCGTACTTCCTTCTATTGGGCATCATGTATAATCAATCAATTTAAGTACATAGATGAATTGCATGAAGTAGTATTTATAATCAAGATTCAATCACTAAGTATTGTATACGAAAAATAAAGACTAAAAATAATATTTTTAGCCTAACAGCAAATTCTTTATGAAAATATTTTGGTTGTTGAGAGAGTTGTGTTTTGACTATTTAATTAGTATAGGTTTTCAATTCAAAATCAATTTGCAATAACTTGAGGGTAAAAAAAGAGTAAAAACTTCATAGGGGAGCTATAATTTTATTTTTTTATTCTATCTTTGTATAAATGAAATGTTGAAAAGTAAATCATTTTTTGTGACACCTAATAATGTTATATAAGTCAAACGTGGAACTCACCTACCCATTTATGCGTAGGAGAGTTTTATTAATAAAAAAATAGTTTATATGGTATTTTGTATGTCCATTCCATTTACTCCAATTTATTGTTAAAAAAGCAATGAGAAGAGGAGCATGTTTTTTTATAAATGCTAGACTTCTTCCCCTTTTTAATGTAGGCTTTTCATAATTGACCATTTCAACAAACTTCATATGGACAAAAATGCTCTTGATTAAGATCATAATGTAACGTCGACATCTACACTTAGATACATATTCCAGTTGGCCTATTTATGGAGAATGCAAAGAATATATAATAAGCCTTCATAAAATTCTGTCAAATGAATTACAAAGATAGCAGCACAAGTTGAAATCAAATGTTGCAAAAGAAATGGAAAGGCAATGGTGGAGTTGAAAAAGAATTTGAAAGTATTTTGGAAGCCACAATCTTGTTTGCTTGTTCAGTATAATGAACTCCATCCCAACTAATGAAGTTTGAATCTTCAACACAAACTCCATAACCTGGCTGACCACATGTCACTCTAATGTCGTAATTGTATGGACGTCCCCCACCACCACAACACGCCATTAGAGGATCTGGGAAACCTGTAAAAAAAACCATTTGTCATGTCGTTGACACTTACAAAAGTTTACGACGAATTGAAAGTGTGTTTGATCTTACTGTATGATGTCGAGTTGGCAATGAGATCGTACTTGATACTATAGATATCGACATAGACAATACTTGCGTCTTTCAACTCATATCTCATTTCTTGGCATAAATGGCTTAAGGCCGTGTTGAACAAAGTCGCTGCAGCATTGAAGCTCGAAATGCATCCATGTCGGTCGAGGGCGAGGCCTTTCGTGTGAAACAATGAGAGTTTCTGAGGTAAACAACCTAATGGCCCTGTGTTGTGTATCCAAAACTTCCTTCCACCATCATCATACAATGCCTAAAAACAATTTTTGATGCATTAGAAGAAGCTAAGAATCAAAGAGATCACAACAAAACATTTCATTTACACCTTGACAGCATTCTTGATTTCAGAAATGACTGATGGGATTTGCTTAACCACTTGGGAATAAGAAAGGTTTTTGGAGAAAGAGTCAGCTATGTCGTTTTGACCAATGTCGATCATATACAATGCATTCTTAAAACCGTCGTCGTCAATCAAACTCCCATAACCTAAACCAAGAGGGAAAAGTTTCAATCGTCTTTGTTCTTTACGTCTATATACAGAAATGGAAAAAGTAACGATGACATTGACAACATCTCTATTGATAGAAGAATACCAGCATTGGTGTTAACAAGTTCGAGCGTTCGAGTTTTAAAGTGAAGGAATTGCATGACTTGAATGTTGAGTGAAAAAGGAACATATTTGGGAAGAGTGGAAGATCCTACAATTGCAAAGTTTGCCCCATTTTTGAAATTTGATCCTGCTAATGAATCCATATATGGGTTTAACAAGTTTGTGTTCAAGCTCTCACCTGCAAAACAAAAACCAATCAAATGTAAATTACCTTTCATCCTAAATAAACATCAAAATCTACATAATTAAAGCACAAGCCATTTGATTTTTTTTTTTAAATTTTTGAAGATTAAACCTATAAATATTAGATTTACTAAATCTTATTTTGTAATCAATATTTTAACTGAGTCCAAGTTTTTTTTTTTTTGATATTATAAGTAGTGTTCAGCTAAGTTTACATGCACTTTAACTATTTTCATAGACATGTCGTCTGATTCTACAACATTTACATGCCAAGAAGTGGTGTTTCTAGTGGTAGATGGGTGAGTAACGCGTAAAAAGTTAAAAAAAAAGTTTTTCCTTTTTCAATTTGGTTAAGAATTTGAATGTTTTTTTAATTATATTTTCTTAAAAGAAAACCATAATAGAGATTTAATGAGAAAGAAAACATAAATTCTAACTAAAAGTCTAATAGTTATATAAATATTGTAAATTAAACATTATATTAAAAAAATATTATATAGTATGAAATTTTATTTCAAAATCAATTAATAAGTAGAGAATAGTTCATATAAATTATAAAAGTTATTAGACTTCTAATATTGAAAAAAATATTTTTAAAGAGTATGAGATACTAGTTCATACACTCTATCAAAAGGAGCATAACTTTAGAAACATCAAGAACCACTTAATAAACATGAAGTTCATTGTTTGAATCTGAATATAAAAAGGCCTAAAATTTGTCATTTAAGCAATTTTTTGTTAATTTTACATAAACAATCAATATTTTCTTGTATAAATTTTAGAAATGTGTGCAAATTATTTTATACTTGTATTAAAATGATTAATGTTATCGAATCAACTTCCTTTAAATTTGTCATAAAATCCTTTTTTTACGACTAAATTCGGACATTAAAACAAAATTTAAAAAATATGAAAAAAATTAGAGTACTCTAAAAATTACAGTGGGACCCACCAAGAGAGCACATAAACCAGATCACCGGCAACCGCAGGCGATTCCAACCCCAGGCAGAACCGGACCCCACAGCCAATTAAAATTCCACAGCAAACCCCAAAATTCTTAAATATTACAACAATGCCATCACAAATTCAGATCTGAAACCCCAATTCATCAATCACACAATAAACGGCCAGATCCAATGCCACGTATCGATAATAATTAAAAGATTTTTAAAAAAGGGTTCCACTTACAGAGAAAGTCGATGAGAAGGCGGCCATCGGAGAGCCGGCCGGTGGACCGGCGGAAGAAGGACCGACCGTTGGGGGACAGAACCGGAAACCCTAGCCCAGCGACGAGGCCGCCGGTGTCGGAGTTGGAGTCGCCGAAGTTGAAGATCACCGGCGGCCGGCGACTGCACTGAGAAGAAACCAGAGAAGGAGGAAGAAGAAGAAGAAGAGTAAAGAGGCCAACAATGGCGGACATTGCTACGGTACACTCCAAACCTCTCGAACCTTTGTTTTATTTATTTGTATTTTTCTCTGTTTTTGTGACATTTTAATTTGATGGGTTTCTCTTTGGTATCTGATTCTTTAATTTATCTTCTGTTTTTTTTAAGTTAAATATCTTTTTGTCATTTA